>JABXJD010000368.1:545000-547786 GCA_013375575.1 Percina caprodes | reverse complement strand
TCTAACCCATCACGTTTTATCATTTGAAGTTTATTTAGAACTGTTGAGGTGTTTTGCACACATTTTTGATGTCCGTGTCGGACACAGCATGGCGGCGACGCGGCCGGCGGCCATGCTACGGCTAGCTACAGCTATGCTACGGCTAGCTACAGCTATGCTACGGCCAGCTACAACCACAGCTGCGGGACACGAGGCGGTCCAGCTGACCCACCGACAGGAAAGCTTTCGCCTGGTCTGTTGGGGTCCACCCACGCGACCAGCTTGCCTTCCAGATGGATGACCAGAGCGACGGACGCCGCCTGGGCCTACAACCGTACCATACCACCTGCAGCCATGCTAACAGGGCTAACGTTAGCTGCAACGAGCCTCCGGCAACTACGTCACCTTGACGGGCCCCACGCCGGACCGGCGGATCGCGGGTGGAGAGCCGAGGAGAGATCCTGAGGAGGAGGAGACCTGCCAAGGAAACAGGAGAAATAACATGATAATTGCAGAAAGAATACAAAATATACATTATTATAATATAATACTTACCTAAAAATATACATATATATATCTCCTTTGTAGGATAATGAGAACAAGACACACACATTATGATAGAAGCACTTTATTGCACATCATTTTCTTATATAGATTCATTTTGAATTTTAATATCTGGATTTTAAGCTAAAACCCATTTGGGAGCCATAATTGAAGATTTTGGATCTACATGGTTTCTTGTGGGGTGGTGGGGTTGCCAGGTATGGAGATGTTGCCAGGTTTGTGCACTCAAGTGCATGGTAAATCCACATACCCTGTGGTACATGTTCACTTCTTTTCTTGCCTGTCCTAACCCGCCCGTGCCGACACATCCACCGCCTGGTGCCTCCGCCCTCTCCACGGACTCCACTACCTACATAACAGTGTGTGATTGTTATTATTATCATATAATATATACACAAGGACAAAATATTTATCCGGATGTTTTAGTTGGGTCATTTTTGAAGTGCTCCAGCACTCTATTTAACTTTTATTTCTGGACATTGACTCTTATAAAGCCTTTATGGTGACATGTACACACAGGTTATAACCTGAATTTCCCGGGACACTATTGTATATGTAGTGCTACATACAGAGGACTTATTATGTCCCTATGTTTGTCTTTATATTTCATGTGTGATGGTTTTTTATGTATCCCAGTGTAGCAGTGTTAAGGTTTGCAGCATTCTCTTTATTAGGGCAATTTACCTGTTTGGGTTGGCAGAGGCCTCCTGACCTAAGCTTCACTAGGGGTCTTCTGACCTTAACATTATTAAAGTTTTTACCTAAACTCAACCCAAAATCTATTGACCTAATCCTAACCCAAAGTCCTTGACCTAATCCTAACAAAGTCTATTGACCTAAACCTAACCTAGTGTCTTTTAGCCTAAACCCAACCTGGGGTCCCTGTGCCTGAACTCAACCCTGTATCCTGACCTGAGCTTAACTGAGGGGATCCAAGCCTAAATAATGGCCCATTTAAATGTCTTTATGACCTATGCCACTGAGCCTCAATAAGTGCCAGTGTAGCTGTCTGTGTCTGTGAACCTGTGCCTACAAGATGTGCCAGGGTATCTAAATAAGTGCTGCTTTTGCCAGGTCTTGGGGATCGGGGCTCACTGAGGGCCCACTCACCAGTTTTGGTCAAGGGTTTCTGACCTTGTTGGATTAAAGTCTTTTGACCTTAAATTATTTAAATTTGCTCTAAACTGAGCTTCAACAAAGCCAGTTTATCTCATCTGGTGCCTATTTGGCCGTGCCTAAAATTTAAGAAAGGTTTGTTGAACTGTGCTTCAATAAAGCCAGTTTATCTCATTTAGTGCTTATTTAGTTAGGCCTAAATTCGAGGAGTGTCTGTGTGACTGTGCTTCAATAAAGCCAGTCTATCTCATTTAGTGCTTATTCAGCTGGGCCTAAATTTGAGGGGTGTCTGTGGGACTGAGCTTCAATAAAGCCAGTTTATTGGTGTGAATGTATACTTACCTGTACATATTTTAGGTTGGGCAAAATACCTTTTTGGGAGAGATGGATATTTACATATTTGTAATTAATTGAGAGTCTTTTGACTGAAGCTTTATTCAGAGCCTCTTTCACTCTAACCCAGACAGGTTTTTACAGCCATTTATTTAAATAATCATATTTCAAGCACACTCAAGTGTTCATAATATTATTATTATTGTATAAAAGAGAAACACATTTGTGACTTTTATTTACTTTTTGTGGGTGTTAGAAAAGACAGGAAGTTTTATATTGAAATTTCACCCTGCGGTCAACTTCCGTTATGTAGAGAAATGCTGCCATTTTTACCTACCTGCTCATGTTTGAGGACTGAAATGCGTGAGTACTGTTTGAGCCTGATGAAGACCTGGTTTGGGTCGAAACGTTGCTCCAAATAAATATCAGTATCTCAAGACCATCACGTTTTATCATTTGAAGCTTATCTAGAACTGTTGAGGTGTTTTGCACATTTTTGATGTCCGTGTCGGACACAGCATGACGTTGACGCGCCGACGGCGGCCATGCTCGGCTAGCTACAGCTATGCTACGGCTAGCTACAGCTATGCTACGACCAGCTACAACCACAGCTGCGGGACACGAGGCGGTCCAGCTGACCCACCGACAGGAAAGCCTTCGCCTGGTCTGTTGGGGGTCCACCCACACCGCGACCAGCTTGCCTTCCAGATGGATGACCAGAGCGACGGACGCCGCCTGGGCCTACAACCGTGCCATACCACCTGCAGCCATGCTAACGGGGCTAACGTTAGCTG
>JABXJD010000368.1:537500-540000 GCA_013375575.1 Percina caprodes | reverse complement strand
GTGAACCTGTGCCTACAAGATGTGCCAGGGTATCTAAATAAGTGCTGCTTTTAGCCAGGTCTTGGGGATCGGGGCTCACTGAGGCCCACTCACCCGGTTTTGGTCAAGGGTTTCTTGACCTTGTTGGATTTAAAGTCTTTTGACCTTAAATTATTTAAATTTGCTCTAAACTGAGCTTCAACAAAGCCAGTTTATCTCATCTGGTGCCTATTTGGCCGTGCCTAAAATTTAAGAAAGGTTTGTTGAACTGTGCTTCAATAAAGCCAGTTTATCTCATTTAGTGCTTATTTAGTTAGGCCTAAATTCGAGGAGTGTCTGTGTGACTGTGCTTCAATAAAGCCAGTCTATCTCATTAGTGCTTATTCAGCTGGGCCTAAATTTGAGGGGTGTCTGTGGGACTGAGCTTCAATAAAGCCAGTTTATTGGTGTGAATGTATACTTACCTGTACATATTTTAGGTTGGGCAAAATACCTTTTTGGGAGAGATGGATATTTACATATTTGTAATTAATTGAGAGTCTTTTGACTGAAGCTTTATTCAGAGCCTCTTTCACTCTAACCCAGACAGGTTTTTACAGCCATTTATTTAAATAATCATATTTCAAGCACACTCAAGTGTTCATAATATTATTATTATATAAAAAGAGAAACACATTTGTGACTTTTATTTACTTTTTGTGGGTGTTAGAAAAGACAGGAAGTTTTATATTGAAATTTCACCCTGCCGGTCAACTTCCGGTTATGTAGAGAAATGCTGCCATTTTTACCTACCTGCTCATGTTTGAGGACTGAAATGCGTGAGTACTGTTTGAGCCTGATGAAGACCTGGTTTAGGTCGGCGTTGCTCCAAATAAATATCAGTATCTCAAGACCATCACGTTTTATCATTTGAAGCTTATCTAGAACTGTTGAGGTGTTTTGCACACATTTTTTGATGTCCGTGTCGGACACAGCATGGCGTTGACGCGCCGAAGCGGCGGCCATGCTCGGCTAGCTACAGCTATGCTACGGCTAGCTACAGCTATGCTACGGCCAGCTACAACCACAGCTACGGGACACGAGGCGGTCCAGCTGACCCACCGACAGGAAAGCTTTCGCCTAGTCTGTTGGGGTCCACCCACCGCGACCAGCTTGCCTTCCAGATGGATGACCAGAGCGCGGACCCGCCTGGGCCTACAACCGTACCATACCACCTGCAGCCATGCTAACGGGCTAACGTTAGCTGCAGCGGAGCCTCGGCAACTACGTCACCTTGACGGGCCCCACGCCGGACCGGCCGGATCGCGGGTGGAGAGCCGAGAGAGATCCCTGAGGAGGAGGAGACCTGCCAAGGAAACAGGGAGAAATAACATGATAATTGCAGAAAGAATACAAAATATACATTATTATAATATAATACTTACCTAAAAATATACATATATATATCTCCTTTGTAGGATGATGAGAACAAGACACACACATTATGATAGAAGCACTTTTGCACATCATTTTCTTATATAGATTCATTTTGAATTTTAATATCTGGATTTTAAGCTAAAACCCATTTGGGAGCCATAATTGAAGATTTTGGATCTACATGGTTTCTTGTGGGGGTGGTGGGGTTGCCAGGTATGGAGATGTTGCCAGGTTTGTGCACTCAAGTGCATGGTAAATCCACATACCCTGTGGTACATGTTCACTTCTTTTCTTGCCTGTCCTAACCCTAACCTAACCTAACCCTAACCTAACCTAGGAACCCTAACCCTAGCCTACAAAGCAACATATGTGTATAGCTTTGGCATCCTATATGAGCTCTGCTGTGCCCCTGAGTGGCAGCTGAGGGGAAACTGCACCTGCAGGACTTTTATTTTGGGAAATTCTGCTACACAGAGCAACATATATGTAACAGAATGTATCAAGTCTCTCTTCCTCTGTGTGTGTGTGTGTGTGTGTGTGTGTGTGTGTGTGTGTGTGTGTGTGTGTCTCTGTGTGTGTGTGTGTGTCTCTATGTCTCTGTGTCTCTGTGTGTGTCTGTGTGTGTCTCTATGTCTGTGTGTGTGTGTGTGTGTGTGTGTGTGTGTGTGTGTGTGTGTGTGTGTGTGTGATGAGAGAGATACATTGGACTGGTTTTGGCTTTAATGCTCAACAAAGGCACTAGTTCAGGCTCTATGATTTCCAATTAAAAATCAAAACTGAAGTCACAGTCTCTTTTGTATTGTCTTGTAAAATAGATCCACTATTTCAAATTGCCCGTGAAATGTTGTCTTTTAAAATAGCTTGTGTGTGTGTGTCTCTCTCTCTCTCTCTCTCTCTCTGTGTGTGTGTGTGTGTGTGTGTGTGTGTGTGTGTTGCGTGTGTGTGCGTGCGTGTGTGTGCGTGTGTGTGTGCGTGCGTGTGTGTGGGTCGCGTGCTCAAACTGCACCCGGTGCAGGCCAGTCAAAACCCCTATCCTAGTGCTGGCAGCTCTGCTGTGCCCCTGGTGGCAGCTAGTGCAACTGCACCCTGCAGGACTTTGAAAAAT
>JABXJD010000368.1:507500-535000 GCA_013375575.1 Percina caprodes | reverse complement strand
TTGCCGCATCCTCTCCTCCTCACCCAGACCTGCACAGATGCAACACAGAAACAACAGGGACAGCAGCCCGGAAATCAGAGTCATCACAGAGGAGACAGTGCGGACACCTACCAGACCTTCTCTGCAACGACCACAACAAGCAACAACACAGACACAGACCACCGGGAAGATACATCTCACACCATCGGGAAATTCACCCACCCCTCGAGCCAGCGGCTGCGTCCGCTTCGCAACAGACGAGATCCAACAAGACCTGCTGGACTGGAGTGACCCCTCTATTCCGCCATCTTCAACCCCTCCTTTACCCCATCTCCCTGCTTCTACCCCCTTCCTCCCTCCTACTCCCCTCTCACCCATCACCCTTTCCCCTCCCCCACCCCTGTTTGTCCACCCTTCTTTTCTCCTCCCTCTCCTCAGCCAGACTGCTCTTCAATCATCCCGATCCTACTACTTTGAAACCACAAAGACTAGCCCGGAGACTTCCCTTTCTCCACCCAGCCACTCACCCACCTCTTCTCCAGAGACGCAGCATCACGAGTACGCTCTCGACCCAGCCGGATGCTCACCCCGACACTTCTACGCCCAGAAGACTCCTTCACAGGTAACAAAATCATACAAGGGATGCTGAAAAAATTCAGACCAACACCTCTACCAGCAGTCCAGGTGCAGAGCAGACTATCTTTCACCCCCATTGCACCTCCCATAACAGAATACAGGCCTTTCAGACATACACCCACAAACAAAAAATGACGGTCTGGCACCTAGAGGCCAAAAGAAATGGCTCATCATGGGGACTCCAATGTAGCCAGATTCCCACCCTTTAAAGAGCCCCATGTCCAGATTGACAGTTTTCCTGGAGCCACTTTCAAACACGCAGAAGCACTTTTGGCAAAGACCCCAGTCTCAGAGAGTGTTGAAAAACTAGTCCTTTCTTTTGGCATCAACAACAGGGCTCAGAAACCAGACAGAGTGTCTATCCCACAACTCAGAAGGCAGTGAGAATGGCCCAAATTGCCTTCCCAAAGCACAAATTCTGGTCCCCATCATTAACTTTTCCAGAGCCCTCCACACCAACAGCAGGAGAACCTCAGGGTGTTCAATGAACACATTGTCACCCACTTCGACCACATCCCCCAACTCTCCAGGAATACCTTTTCCACTGAGAGGACTTCATCCACTGGTCTCGCCAGCGGTCACATGCTGACCCACTGGCTCACTCATTTAAATGCATAGTCCCGTAAAGACTTCAGAGACAACGGGGTTAAAAACTGTTATTAACCTTTCTCAAACTTTTCAGTTGACTGCAGCACAGACACAACTGTTAAACAAGGGTCTCACCTTTGTCCCATCTGCCTCAAGACCGCTCACAAGTCTTCTAAGGACCAATCCAGGTTTGATTTACAGCAATATCACAGAAGATTGAAATTAGCTACATATTACGAAGGGAAACCAGATGTTATGCACTTACCTTTTACTCCTAGATCCACTTGGTTTCCCTCTTCTTCTCAGCTTCCCCTGAAGTTAATAAATTGATTCAATTGGATATAGAAACTTTTAAATCACACCACAGAGTGGGATGGATTAAATCAACTTAACCAAATTTGAAACTGAGGCACTCAAACAACTAAAAGAGAATGATAAAATTGTCATAAAGCCAGCAGATAAGGGAAGCTCAGTGGTTCTAATGGACAGAAATGATTATGTATGGGAAGGATACAGACAATTACAGGACAACAATTATTATACTAAATTGAATAAACCTATATATAGGGATACTATACCCATAATCAAAAAATAGTCACATCATTATATGATAAAATTTATAAACAATAAGCAGAAAATTTACCTCCTGGGGAACAAAGAGCCTCGTATACGTAGATTCTATATGTTACCAAAATCCATAAAAGAGAGACACTGGAGCATCCCTTTCAGGGTCCCTCCAGGTCGTCCCATAGTCTCAGATTGTGACAGTGAAACGTACTATACAGCTGAATTTATTGACTATTATTTGAACCCCTTTCAAAATTACATGACAGTTACATAAAAGACACTTTTGATTTTGTTGACAAAGTAAAGAACATAGAAGTACCTCACTCAGCTTTCCTCTTTTCCATGGATGTAACCAGTTTATATACTAACATTAATTCAGCAGAAGGCCTTTCAGCAGTCAAAATATATTTCAGAAGTATCCAAACAGCAAGAGGCCTGACAAGGAGCTTTTGCAATTATTAGAAATCAACCTCACCAAAAATGATTTTGAATTTGACAATCAATATTTCTTACAGACTAAAGGTACAGCCATGGGAAGAGGTTTGCCCCAGCTTATGCGGACATATTTATGGCACAATGGGAATTAGGAGCCCTTAACTCTTGCCATAAAAGCCACTACATTATTTCAGGTACCTTGATGATATCTGGGGCATCTGGCCCTTTTCAGAGAGGACTTCAAACAATTTCTGAATATTCTCAATAGTCATAATCAGTCCATTAAATTGACAGCTACACTCGACCTTAACTCTATTGATTTCCTGGACACAACTACTTTTAAGGGACCCCACTTTTAGAGAAGCTGAGATTGGATGTTAAAGTCTTTTTAAAGAAACAGACACACATGCTTTATTATTTAAAACAAGTCATCATCCCAAACATACATTCACTGGTCTTGTTAAGTCACAATTATTAAGATTTAAAAGAATTTGCACCAGATATGAGGATTTTAAAGAGGCTGTTAAGGTGCTATTTACCGCTTTGACCAGTAGGGGTACTCATACACCATTTTACGGAAAGCTCTCAAGACTTTCACCCAAATTAAACCAATTTGCCTAGATCCAATTTTACCTATCATCACCACCTTTTCAACATCCAATGTCAGCTTTGTCAGGAAACTTAAAAATAATTTTTCTTCCTCAGGAGGTAACACCACTTTTCTGAAAGAACATAAACTTATAGCTGCTTTTAGAAAGAACCTAATTTGGGTGATATGCTGATTAGAGCAAAACTAAGACCATGCACTATATCTAGGACAAGAATCCAGAATATTTCAGACACTACAAATTTGTCCAGAATCAGAATAGTAAGGAGATTTTTAAAACACAGAGAAACACTGATGTTCGGAGGAAGAACTGTGTTTATTTGATTAGATGTAAACAATGTTCCATACAGTATGTCGGGGAAACGGGCAATACATTATTAACAAGATTTACACAACATAGATATAACATCAATAAGCAAAAAAATGTACATATTCTTTTGGTGAAACACTTTGTGGAACATGGTTGGTCCAATCTCAGAGCTACTATACTAGAGTCAAATTCAAATTGGTCTATTAAACAGAGAAGAATAACAGAAAGAATGTGGATCACTAAACTGGGTACTCGGACCCCTGGAGGCCTAAATGAGAGGTGATATTACCTGTAGTGGGATAAGTTTTTCTTCTTTTCTTCTTCTCTTCTTCTCTTCTCCCCTTCTTCTCTTCTTCCCTTCTTCTTTTCTTTTCTTCTTTTCTTCTTCTCTTCTTCCTTTCTTCCTTTCTTCCTTTCTTCCTTCCTTTCTTTCTTCTTCTCTTCTTCCTTCTTTTCTTCTTTTCTCCTTTTCTCCTTTTCTTCTTCTCTTCTTCTCTTCTTCTTTTCTTCTCTTCTTCTTCTCTTCTTCTCTTCTTCTTTTCTTCTTCTCTTCTTCTCTTCTTCCTTTTTTTCTTCTTCTCTTTTTCTCTTCTTCCTTTCTTCTTACCCTACCCCCACCCCCTACCCTCCACCCTAAACCCCCTATCCCCCTACTCTACCCCACCCCTTACCCTAACCTCCTACCCCTCACCCTAACCCCTACCCCTTACCCTACCCCACCCTCTACCCCTTACCCTTACCTCAACCTCCTACCCTTTACCCTACCCCCACCCCCTACCCCTCACCCCAACCCCTTACCCTACCCCACCCCTACCCCTCACCCTAACCCCCTACCCCACTACCCTACCGCCACCCCCTACCCCTTACCCTAACCCCAACCTCTTACCCCCCCACCCTACCCTCACCCCCTACCCCTTACCCTAACCCCAACCCCCCTCCCCCTTTACCCTATCCCTACTCAGTACCTTAACCCTAAAACCCTTACCCTCTATTCTTACCCTGACCCCAACCCTCCCCTAACCCCCTAACTTCAGCCCCCTGACCCTTTCAAACCTTTTGGTTTGGTTAACATGACAATAGAAGTCTTATCACTACAATGACCTACTTGAGTCTATAAAATCAAGTTCAGTAGAGAGATTGGACCACCAAGTGTGCTGTACAGTTTTCCGGGGTCTGGAGGAGATGAATGGACGGGTAGCCAGAATCCATGGTTTGTGCTTCTCAATTCTGCCGCCTACGGCGTCAGAATTTCTTTTTTTCTTCAAACCTAACCCCCTAACCCTAACCCTAACCCTAACCCTAACCCTAACCCTAACCCTAACCCTGACCGTAAGCCCACCCCCGACCTTTTCCTAAACCCAACCTTCCCCTTCCCGCGTGTCACAGGACCGTAAGCCCACCCAGTCCACTTTTCCTAAACCTTCCCCTTCCGCGTGTCACAGGACCTTAAGCCCACAGTCCACTTTTCCTAAACCCAACCTTCCCCTTCCGCGTGTCACAGGACCGTAAGCCCACCCAGTCCACTTTTCCTAAACCTTCCCCTTCCCGCGTGTCACAGGACCGTAAGCCCACCCACGACCTTTGCCATCACCAGAACTGCAATGTCATCACCGTTACCATACATATTTTTGCAAATAATTTTCAGCCAGAAACATTCAGAAATGTAGGTACTTGGATGACTGTAATTCATCTTGCATGTAAGATGAATTATAGTTCAGGTTCAAGACACAATTTGTGAAACCACAACGTGTTTTACAAGCACTGATGTGTCATTTAGGTTTGTTTTTCTTGTTCAATGATGTGATGGTAATGACATTCATAGTTCACAAAATGGCAACCAGTAGTAAATTCCCTTATCCAGCGGGGTCAACCAAGCTCATGGTCCCGTCCTCCTGACTAAAGGACTGACACGTTGAGCTATGCCAACTGGTCAAATTTGGAGTTTTAAGCGTCAAACACTGTTGCAACCCAATTTGGCCTTTCATGGGAGAAATGCCCATGTACTGTCATGTCATCTTTCAAACTCTCATGAACAATGGAGAATTCCAATAATGGTAACAAAGTGCAATGTACACGTAGCTACACTGCTGTTTTTACCTCCCTTGAGTTTCTCCTAATGTCAGCAACTCATCTTTTTAATTCAGAGAGTCTAACCTGAGTGCCGGGCGTTCAGGCAGTGGAAAAGATCTGGGCTGTTGGGCGTGCACTCCCAAACTCCCAGCCGCTTCAGCAGAGACATCGCCAGAGAAATGCTGCTTCCGTTACCTCTGTAACAGGAGAGACACAAAATACAGGCACATGCATAACTTACTCAGCATGGGCTGCTTCTCTTTGCTGAGTGTGGCTCTGGGTGCTGGCAAAACAACGGTCCAAACACTGTTCATCTGCACATATGTATACTACACACCCCACAATTCCACAACTGCTGGCTGAAAATCAACAGTTTGCCTTTCATTGTTACTTACGTGTCATTGCTCCACACTGCAAAAGCTGTATCAGAGACAATGTGCTTGTGGAGAAAAAAATGAATATATTACTAATGCCATAACCTCATCCTCCCAAGCATGAACTTTAATGCAAAGATAAAATGGAATTAAGCCAGCATCTGTGTGTGTGTGTCTCTGTGTGTGTCTGTGTCTGTGTGTGTGTGTGTGTGTGTGTCTGTGTGTGTCTCTATGTCTCTGTGTGTGTATCTATGTCTCTGTGTGTGTCTGTCTCTATATCTGTGTGTGTGTGTCTCTATGTCTCTGTGTGTGTATCTATGTCTCTGTGTGTGTGTGTGTGTGTCTCTATGTCTCTGTGTGTGTGTGTGTGTGTGTGTGTGTCTGTGTGTGTGTGTGTGTGTGTGTGTGTATCACTGTTTCCCCTTAATCACAGTTTAAGGGAAAACAAAGTGTCCACCTGTTCATTTAACTTTGTTTTTTTGTAATATCTCTGTCTTTTGTGTGTATGTAACCCTTCAGTCAATGCCTTTAAGTGGGAATAGTGAACCTGTGCTGCTCCATTATTTTTGTCCCCTGCTTCCACGGCTTGTGTCCGCTGCCGCTGTGAGAAAGTGATCAGTCTTGTGCGTATGTAGGGGGGGCCTGCATATGTGTTTATGCTTTGATCCAGCAGATCTCTGGCTCGCTCAGTATGCCTGGACAGAGGAGGCTGTGGATGCTGCCTTGACATCAGCTGCTCCTCCTGGAAGAGTTCTGGGGGTAGCTGAAGGGTGTGTATCACCTTTTTCCTAGTTCAGAGAATTTCAACATATATGCACAAGTGGTTGCATTGAACTGAATGTGTGTGTTTCATTTTTTCATATTAATTGGCCGGCTTCGCAATGACACCCTAACAAAGTGGCATTGCGAGGCCATTTTTGCTATTTACAGCTTCACCAAGTGACATTGCAAGGCCGGCTTCATGTGTACACTCCTGAAGTGACATTGCGAGGCTGCCTTTTGCTATTACAGCTTCACCAAGTGACATTGCGAGGCCGGCTTTGCAATGTGTGTGTGTGTGTGTGTGTGTGTGTGTGTGTGTGTGTGTGTGTCTCTGTGTGTGTGTGTGTGTGTCTCTATGTCTCTGTGTCTCTGTGTGTCTGTGTGTGTGTATGTCTGTGTGTGTGTGTGTGTGTGTGTGTGTGAGAGAGATACATTGGACTGGTTTTGGCTTTAATGCTCAACAAAAAGGCACTAGTTCCAGGCTGCATGATTTCCAATTAAAAGCATCAAAACTGAAGTTACAGTCTCTTTTGTATTGTCTTGTAAAATAGATCCACTATTTCAAATTGCCCTGTGAAATGTTGTCTTTTAAAATAGCTTGTGTGTGTGTGTCTCTCTCTCTCTCTCTCTGTGTGTGTGTGTGTGTGTGTGCGTGTGTGTGTGCGTGTGTGTGTGCGTGCGTGTGTGTGGGTGCGCGTGCTCAAACTGCACCCGGTGCAGGCAGTCAAAACCCCTATCCTAGTGCTGGCAGCTCTGCTGTGCCCCTGGTGGCAGCTGAAACTGCACCCTGCAGGACTTTGAAAAATTGTGTGAAATCCTGCTACAAGCAACATATATATATGTAGCTTTTGTAGCCGCCATAACATGAGCTCTGCTGTGCCCCTGGTAGCTGAGAAACTGCACCCTGCAGGACTTTTTATTTTGGGAAATTCTGCTACACAGAGCAACATATATGTAACAGAATGTATCAGAGTCTCTCTTCCTCTGTGTGTGTGTGTGTGTGTGTGTGTGTGTGTGTGTGTGTGTGTCTCTGTGTGTGTGTGTGTGTCTCTATGTCTCTGTGTCTCTGTGTGTGTCTGTGTGTCTCTATGTCTGTGTGTGTGTGTGTGTGTGTGTGTGTGTGAGTGAGAGAGATACATTGGACTGGTTTTGGCTTTAATGCTCAACAAAAAGGCACTAGTTCCAGGCTCTATGATTTCCAATTAAAAGCATCAAAACTGAAGTCACAGTCTCTTTTGTATTGTCTTGTAAAATAGATCCACTATTTCAAATTGCCCTGTGAAATGTTGTCTTTTAAAATAGCTTGTGTGTGTGTGTCTCTCTCTCTCTCTCTCTCTCCGTGTGTGTGTGTGTTTGCGTGTGTGTGCGTGCGTGTGTGTGCGTGTGTGTGTGCGTGTGTGTGGGTGCGCGTGCTCAAACTGCACCCGGTGCAGGCCGGTCAAAACCCCTATCCTAGTGCTGGCAGCTCTGCTGTGCCCTGGTGGCAGCTGAGTGCAACTGCACCCTGCAGGACTTTGAAAAATTGTGTGAAATCCTGCTACAAAAGCAACATATATGTAGCTTTTGTAGCCGCCACAACATGAGCTCTGCTGTGCCCCTGGTGGCAGCTGAGGGAAACTGCACCCTGCAGGACTTTTTATTTTGGGAAATTCTGCTACACAGAGCAACATATATGTAACAGAATGTATCAGAGTCTCTCTTCCTCTGTGTGTGTGTGTGTGTGTGTGTATAGTTCTGTAAGGCCTACATTTAAAAAAAAGGTCTCTAACTTTACTTTTGAACAAGACGTTTTTCCAGCATTATTATCGCTTTTCCCGACATTGCTGTCACAGTTCCAATGTTGTACGTGCTATGCTTCATGTTTTGACAAGGTTTTTTTTTATTTATTGCTTGTGTGAACGTGTTCGTCCTTTTGCAAGGTAACGTCAGACTGTGCGGTCAGTGTCAGTCTCTGACAGTGCAGAGTTTCATTTAAATAAAAGACAAGTGTAATAACATTGTTATTGATTTCAAGCCAACCTCTCCAACACGTCTTTGTCCCTTTGCGACCCAAAACGGTAGGCCACGCCCACTGCACCTAACTGAGAGCAGTGGAGCTGTGAAGCAGAGTTAGCCTCGACGAGATACCGGTAAGTGCGTTTGGGAGCTCTGTATACATTAAAGAAAAATGTCCTTCCTTTAGGTTTGACCGAGTTCTGAGTGTTTTGTTCACCTCTTGGCCAGGTTTACCGACCGGCTGTCCTTTGGGTTCATTTATTAGCGTTGGGAGTTAGGCCTTTGCGCCAGTTGTGTCGCTGTTTAGGCCTCGCAGTTGTGTGTCCTCCGTGCTGCGGTGATTCGTTGCGTTCATTTCTAAGAATAGTATAATTAGATTTAGAAATACCGCATAATTGTGTGACTGCAACTGTTACATTGTAACTGCGGTGTCCCCTTACATACAAGCGTAGATGTGGATTCAAATGTCAATTATTATTCAGGTTAGAGAGAGAGGGGAGGGGGAGAGGGCAGGCCTGTTTAAGTTGGAACACGTCTGAACCTGTAACTTTTTATTGATTCATTGATTTATTATCACATATTTACCTTTGTGTTGTGTTTTCACAGGTATCCAAAATTTGTTGTGAGAAATGTAAGTAAGAATGATGCATGTGCACTGCAGACTTGCCCTGATTCTGTCTCTAGCCAGCACCTGTTTACTGCTCCCACTTATTATTCATCATTTCCATGCTCTATTTCAGAGCTATTTATTCATTCATACTGTTCATACTGTTTATACTGTTCATATTGAAATGTTATACCTACATAATAACATACTGCCATTTATCCCCATGCACTATGCTCCCTAACTTGAGATGGCATAATTGTAACTTACTCTGCATACTTTGCACTCTTCATTGCACATCGCATTTCCTCACCCAGTCTATATTGTTCCTGTTTATAGTGCGTATATATATATTGTTTATTGTTTTTTATATTGTTTTATTGTTTGTTTTGTACATACAAGCACATTGTGAGCAAGACGATGATCCAAAGAAAATGTCCTAGTATGTGTCCTCGTACCTGGCAAATAAAGCTGATTCTGATTCTGTTAGGGAGAAGGTAGTGTGCATTAGATTAGATTAGATTCAACTTTATTGTCATTACACAGGTACAGGTACAAGGCAACGAAATGCAGTTTAGGTCTAACCAGAAGTGCAATAGCAGTAAGTGCAGGATACACAATGGTTCCATGAGTGCCGGACATGGATATGTACTGAATAAAGATGGAGATGAATACTAGTATAAACAGAATTTTACAGATAGATTTGTCCTATGAGTGTAATATAAAAATAACTAGTATAGTGAACAAAATTTACAGCTGGATATGTACTGAATATAATATACAGGTGGATATTACTATAATTAGAATTTTAGCAGATATGTACAATGAACATAATATACAGATGGTTGTTACTATAACAGAGTTTACAGGTGAATATGTACTAAAACTGTACATACAGATGTCTATTACTATAACTATAAACAGGATGTTTACAGGTAGCTATACATAATAAGTTAGGCTAAAATGAGCAGTGTAGCAATGGATTTAAGGATTGCAAATGTATATGTAAACAGTTACTTTAAAACGATGTTTATAGTGTGTATATATTGTTTGTTTGTTTTGTACATACAAGCACATTGTGAGCAAGACGATGATCCAAAGAAAATTTCCTAGTATGTGTCCTCGTACCTGGCAAATAAAGCTGATTCTGATAGGGAGTATATGTATATATCTGAACGTATTTTCTCTCTCTCTCTCTCTCTCTCTCTCTCTCTCTCTCTCTCTCTCTCTCGGAAGGGAGGGCACTGACAGAAGAATTCTTTATTGCCTCCGGTGCAAAAGGGGGTACAACGCACTGTCCATCCACCTAGCACGGGTGTGCATGAAGGGCAGCACACCAGAAGAGCGGCAAGCAGAGCTGAAGCGGGCCAGGATCTCACAGACGGAGTGGACCAGGGTTGGTAGGCGCTGGGAGTACCAGGAACTGTCCTCCTGGTTCCAGATGAAGCGTCTCGCGGTCACTGGTCCACCACCTAAAGCACAGGGGTTCTTTGTCATCGGTGAACCTGTGGAGGACCTGCAGGGTGCAGAGCCAAGGTTGGTCAAGCTCATGATTTGATTGGCGCTCGTTTTCTGTCTGCCTGAAAATGTACATTGTCTTGATAAAGCTGTAATGCATGTCAGCTCTCAGGAGAGGGGACAGGTCTAAGCACCTGTCTCTGCTGGAGATGGCGGCGGCTTGGACAGAGGAGGCGTGCCATAGAATACAATCGGGTGACCGTCTATCCCATCGTGTGATGACCCTCTACCGCTACTTTTGTATGGCCACGCTGATGGTCAGGCACCGAAAACCGGAGAAGACGGTGGCAGATTTCAAAGTAGCGTGCACCTATTCCAACTGCCGGTTTCTGTTTTCTGCAACTTTCACTCCAGTACACTTCAAGCCGTTTTCATCCTTGCCTATAAAAATAATCCCCCATCACAGGTGAGTGAGTGGAATGACCGGCAGGTGAGCGCGGTGTCGGAGCAACAGTATTGCTCCAGGGCGCGAACAGAGCTGACATCAGCACGGACGAGGAGAGGGTGAGTAGGCCACATTCAAATAAAGGAACCTTTTCCACAGACAGGATTTCACAGCTCGGCATTTCCTTTCCCACTGCCAGTGGTTTGGTGCCTACTTTGAAGGAATCCGGCCGCTCTACTTGGAGAGGCAGTCCGAAGCACAGAGTGACCAGGGCTGCTTCTTTCTGGGAACCACAGGACTTCCAGTGGCCAACCCTAGGTCCGATTTGCACCGTCTGTGGAAACAGTAAGAGGACTTTTACTGATCTCGTAAAAATACAGTAGTTTTCCCTAATAAAATAACAGATTGTATATTTAATCGGACGTTAAAAATCATATGTATCAAACCGTATTACTTGGATTCAGCTTTTAAATTTCTTAAATATATGGCGCATTCTCTGGGAAACTAACCAGAAAAAGTATGTCAAATTACAGATTTATTTTACAGTGTATGTTGTAACTGGTTGTTATTAGCGGTAATATTGCTAGCTGGTGCTGAACATGAGCGCTGACTTAAAAATTCCTCCTCCTCTGTGTCTGTCTGTTTTTTCCCTTTCCCCTGTCCTCCACGACACAGCTGTGAGATGAACTGCGGGTCCGCGGCCACAAATGCGCTGCCCGTACGGCCGAGGCCGTGGGGCGTCCTCTGGGGTCCAAAGGTAAAGGTGTCATTTACTGGTGCTGGCGTCAACACTTCTGGCATCCCGCTTGACGCAGATGTGTGCTTTTCTATTCCTGCAGTTCATTGTCAGTGAGTGTCGATTGACAACAAATGGGAAGCTTTCCTTGAGGAGTTCCCGATCACAGTCGGTGCCCTCGCCCTCCAAAGAGGACATTGTCTCTGCCGGATTCGGAGACCAACGGACCTTCTATTTCAAGTGGAGAAGACTGCAGTTGGAGAAGCGTGTCCTATATGTCTCCGGTAGGCACCAGATACTGTATGCTGTCTGTGAAAAGCTGCTTAGTGTCTCACTGTCTCGGTCTCTGTCTCTGTCTCTCTGTCTCGGTCTCTCTCTCGCTCTCTCTCTCTCTCTCTCTCTCTCTCTCTCTTCAAATTGCTTTATTGGCATGAATATTGCCAAAGCGTCAAGGATGATAGTGTGAGAAGAAATATATACATGCAATTCATTGAGTAAACTAAAATATATAGACATTTAAGATGAAAGGAAATCAACAATTGTATTAATCAATCTATATACTGTAAAATATCTACTGTCAAATGTAAGCAAGAAAACAAAGACAGAAGCAAAA
The DNA here is from genome assembly GCA_013375575.1 of Percina caprodes. Lineage (NCBI taxonomy): Eukaryota > Metazoa > Chordata > Actinopteri > Perciformes > Percidae > Percina > Percina caprodes. The sequence continues at coordinate 522,821 of JABXJD010000368.1, read as the reverse complement.
AAAAACTTCAAAACGGGAAAAAACAACTGGAGAAGAGGACCATATGAGAAGTCATACTCTCTCTCTCTCTCTCTCTCTCTCTCTCTCACTCACTCACTCATTCACTCACTGACTCACTCCTTTCTTCCCAGGTTCCTTTGGCAGGCAGAAGCCGACAGAGGAAAAGGTAAAAGCTGTTGTGGCCAAGGAGAAGTGGAGCACAAATGTCCCCTCTGCATGGGATGTTCTGCAGATGTGGCTGTCGCCATTGAAGGCAGCCATAGAGGACAACCAGGACATCATCCAGTCAGTGGTGGAGCAAAAGTGGAAGGGGATTGATTTAAAGGATTTCGGAGAACAAAGGGTAAAGGTGAGGAGAAACAGAAAGGCAAAGTTCAAACGTTCCTGCGGTGGCGTTGCCATGGCAGCAAAGTAACAGCTGTTTATATGTTTGTGTTTTTCTTCCGCTGTATGCAGGCGTAATCACTACCATGCCGTTCTCAAAGGCGATGTGGTATGTGACTACCATGGGGCGCTCGTCTCGGAATCGGAGGAAGAAGAGGATGGAAGAAATAGCAGAGGGACAGATGTCCTATCTCTTCTTCTTCAGGGGACAGCTGGGGACAAAACTTTGCATCGATTCCCAGATGTTCCCCTGCGAGTGTCACCCTGGCAAGGACACATTTGGAAGGCGCATGAACCACTCGAGCAAGGTTTTCAATGTGAAGCCTGTGGTGTTTCAGCTGAACTTTGCGGATGGACCCAAAGACACCATACTCTTCTTGGCCACCAAAGACATAGCCGTCAACCGGGAGCTGCTATGGGACTATGGTGTCAGACGGGCATCCTTCAAATGTGAAGGCATGGACCTGGCATGGCTGGATGACTGAGGACTTTTGGGGTGGGTGTGTGTGTGTGTCATCTTTAGATGAACGCCGTCCTCAGAAGAGAGCCAGCACTTCTGCAGAAATGCCAGAAGCTGAAGATGACCATCCATAACTTGCGGGCTCTGGTTCACAAACTGCAGGCAGAGTGATTTTTGCTTTCTATTTGGTTAAGGAAGCGGTTTTTATTTTTTATTATTATTTATTTATTTTTTAGCTTTTGTTTTTTCTGTGCACTTTATTGGTTTATGTATGCATTTTTTTTCTATTTTCATCTTAATGTTATGTATACTTTATATTTATTTCATTGTAGTGTGACTGGTTAGTGTGTGTGTGTTCAAATAAATAAAATGTTATATGTTTGAATTCAGTATTGCCTACTTTTCTCTTTGTATTTAAAGTAAATATGGCTTATTGTTAACATTGTGGCTTCATTAGTGTTGAACATATAAAAGTATATATAAAACCAGACAAGAGATGAATATGTGTTAATACAACAACGTTATGAGAACAATAACTAATGGCTAATAAAGTGTAGACAGACATGGCTGTCTTACAGGCAATGCTGTTGCATTGCTTAGGCAATGGCGCCACCGTGTGGTGAAATATTCACCAACATGCTCCGGGCTTTGACAATAATGTTCACTTAATGTTTGCAGCAATCATGTTAACACACGGATGGACTGGAGTGGTTTTTCAGCCACAGCTTTATTGATTAAGCACATTCAAATATAACTACACAAAATGTAAACACATACCTTTCTCAAAACAAGTATCCAGAGACAATAACATGACGTTGACCTAATAATAATCATAATAATAATAATAGGTAATACGTATGCAGAGGGGGATGAGAGCCATGATGTGGGTGGAGAGCTATAGACCTAAGAGAAAAAAATGAATCCATCCCTGCACACAAAATGAACACTCACACAAAATGAACACTCACACAAAATGTGTCATTTTGTTATGTCTGCTTCCTGTCCATTAAGCGCTGCCTCTTGCGCTTAAATGCAACAAATGTCCTCGATGGCAGTTTTCTTTTACGGCATTCCTGCACATATCCGTGGTAAGCCACCTTGTGTGTCACCTTGGATTGTTGTGAAATCAACTGCTGTTCATCCATGCTCCACTTCTGCCCAGAGTTAGCAGGCAAGAACATGGCTGCTGACACCACAGGGGGCCTGAGCTCGTCCTGCTCTTCCACAGCTTGGACATCTTCCAGGGGCTGGACAAAGTCCTCTGACTCGCTGGCTGGCGGTCGCAGGGATGGGAGGACGGCCACTTGATTCTGCAACTTACACAAATAGAATAATGATGACAATTAAGCGCAATAGCCATTGTTATTGTGGCAATAGTAATTAGAAAAGCTTAAAAAAAACACAAAGACAGAGAGTGCTTGGGAAAAAGCAACAATCTAAAAAAACAAAACACATATAACAACAAACCTTGTAGGGAACGGTCGGATGCAGTTTCCAAATCTTCACATTCTGCACTTTGTCCAGGGTAAATTTACCCTGGATTAGCAGCTGCTGGAGTCTGGCCTGCGACACCCCCCCAAGGCCCATTTGGTGGCAAACAGTTTTTAGGTGCACATAGTCTATGTAGGCTCCATTCTGGATGAGGGCCACACAGGATATGAAGGTCAGTGTGTTGAGGAGCAAACCTCCCTTCATCTCCTTTGGAAGCCTCTCCAAGACTGTGGCCATCCAGGGCATGCCATGATCTCTGTACACCTCCAGGTGTTTGCTGTAACAGAGGGAGCGCCGCTCGATCTCGGAAATGACTTGCAGAGTCTTGGAGGCCACGTCAGACATTTTCAGGATGAATCGGTCCCCATGGCTGACCTGTACCCAGTCTTTGAAATTCCACCAGATCCTTCTGGTACTGCGGAGGTCCCTGAACTTAAAGGCTGGGAAGAAAACGATGCGCTCGGCCGTGAAGCCTTGGACGAGGCAATCCTCCACATCCTGGCCGGCGTCTCTCACCAGGGTGCGCTCTGCCAAACGTGTGAGGAACGGGGAAGCTTTGTTTGGTGGCCAGGTCGGCAGCGAATGTCTTCACGTCCACCGCGCCAGTCAGCCTGCCAGGGGGTGTGTCTGACTTGAGGGCCGTGAAGGGTAGCTGATCGTTGCGCTTGTACAGGTCTCCCAGTAAGACCCTTATCAGTGCAGCGCCGAGCACGGCCGGTCCAGCTTCCAAACACTGACAGAGCGGCCACAGCCTTCTGATGCGCGTTTCTTGGAGTGGGTCCCTGGTCCAGTGATGGAGGGTGGTGGCGATTCTTCCAGGCTGGCGCTGTTGTGGGGTGCCATCCCGATGAAACCCCTCTCATGTGTAGCGCTCCGTTCAATCACCGTGCTGGTTCCCAGGCTGGCACTGAGGGTGGTGTCCAGTGGTGAGCGGATGGCCAAAGAAAAGCTCTTCCAGAGCCAGCTCCGCCTGGAAGGACTTCCAGGAGGGGTCGAATCTGCCCACGCCCTCGCTGTCTCGAAAGGACTCCCCGAGGACGCCGGCCAGGTGGCTGACAACGCCGCGCAATGTGGACAGCAGACCGCGGCCATCCTCTCTGTCCTGGAAAGGCACCAGCAGCGCATGGTCCTGGAAGAGCTTTTGCAGAGCAGACAGGTCAAAAAAGTCTCTTGGGTCAAAGTGAAAGGGATCGTTGCCCTCAAACCGCACCACCTGCTCGACGCGGCATCCCACCTGACCCACCAGGCGAAGCCTCAAGTCCCGAATATGTGAGGTAAGTGTGTGCCCTGCTGTTAAGGGAAGTCTTGAAATTTGGGTGGCTCAAGCCGCAAGTGACCAGCACTCCACTGACCGGATGTTTGAAAGGCTGGTTGTAATGGCTGTGCGGGGCGTCCGCGTACATCTGTACGAAGGTTACCCTGCCAGTCTTTGACAGCACGCCGCAATGGCCTGGCCCACGTCCATACTCTGGCTGTTTAAGTTGGACTGGAAATTGCACGTCTCATGCATTCCAAGAGTGGAAAAAAGCGACCCCCTCACACCAATCAGGGGCAGCAGGCCGTAACGTGAGAGGAGGAGGTGCGTGTCCTCCCTCGCTGCCAGCACCTTTGAGGCGAGGTGGACCGAGATGGACTCCACGGAATCAGGGTCGACCAAATCGCTGAGCTGCAGGACGTCAGGATCCCGCTGGCCAAACTGCCCGAGGGTGGCGATGACTTGCAAAAAATGGCAGCTGTTGGCCTTCTCCACAGCCCGGTCCAGGAGGCTCAGGATAAACATTTGATCCACCCTGAGTACTCGGTAGGGACGGGGTTGGTGGTTGCTTCTGGACAGTGGGGCGGGTCATGTCCTTCTCCGGCAAGTGGTTGAGGAGTCGGAAAAACTCTTCCGTTACCTCATTTAGCAGTTCAGCCGCAAGTATGCCATACAACGTTGGGTTTTTCAGCCTGAAGTCCGCTCCGTCAGGCTGCTGGGGACGGCGCAGAGCGCCAGAACGTAGCCGCCGTCCACGTTTGATATTCTGTGGCCCAGGCAATTTCTAAGTGCCGCCACACCTTCTGGGCTGCAGCGTGGCAGGCACACGTGTTTTTAAGGTAGCTGTACTGCCTTTTGAGCCTGCTGGCAACCACGGGACAGGTTCAAGTAGCAGATCTCTGCAACTGCCCCTCGTGTGACGCATCTGGATCACGACGCCGTCGACGTCAAAAGTATAGTTGAGGCAGTGGGGATTGGCGAGGCTGGTGCAGTGTATGGGCAGGTGGAAATCGGCATGAAGGAATTGGCCAAAGTCTCTGTGATTGCCAACCTCCGTCAGGAGAGCTTCTGTGTTGTCTGAGGCCACGGTGGTGAAGTCTGCGTCCGCGGTGTCTGGGGTCTGGTGTGGGGTGAGAATTGGAGACACGCCGGAGCCGACATCTTCTCAATCTGTCACCTTTCTCCCAGAAAAGAAAAGAATAACATTAAATTAATCAATGAATAGGAGAGAAGGGCTTTTTGTTGATTTAATTAGTGATATAGTCCAAACACATTTTAATTAAAAAATAATAGGTACACTTTGTTGTTGTTTTTTTTTATGAAACGTGACAGGGCTGAAAGCTTTAACAAGGTCAAAAGCTTTGGATGCATCAAGGAAACATGAAAACATTGTATAACCATGGCTTTGACACTTGGTGACAACTTCTTTCAGTGCATATATACACAAATCTGTGCTATTTTTCTTTTATAACCACAATGATTGTCAGTAGTTGTTATATATTCTTGTAGTCTATCAAAAAGAATTTGTTCCAACACTTTAGAGAGTATGCTCACTAAAGCGATAGGCCTGTAGTTTTCTATACTTTAAACCCCACAGGTTTTGTCTTTAATAATAAAGCACAGACTAATATAGCACAGAAAGAGTCAGGTAATATGCCACGCCCAAATGATCCAGAGAAACATTGCTGGGCGAAACGGACAAAATGGCATCCCCTGCCGGACATTTTGTGACATTCTATGACGAAAGGTTTTTCATTTAATAACTTTTCATCGATAACATCTTAAGATGACACAGACCAAGTTCACCAGACTTGATGCGAACGCCAAATTTGGTTAGTTTTGGAATATGATAATAGCCTATGATATAAGCCCGTCAAAAGGCAATTCATTTGACGGAAAAGTATAATTACTTCAATTCAAATAGGGCCTTCACCACGTTCGCGCTTGGGCCCTAATTAACAGTATTTTTTTTACTGAAATAACTTTGACCAAAAAAAAAAAGTAAATTCAGTTAATAAGTGTGAGTGTTGCTCACTCGCTCCTGTAGTTGCGCAAAGTAGCCTAACATTAATTAATACGACGCCAAAACCCTGTGACATTGCTTGTAAAACAGTTACGTATTAAGGTGATAAGTATAAAGAACTGTTGCCCTTACCTCCAAAAGATGTTTTAAAACAATGTCCGACCGACTGACATGCAGCAACATCTGTTGTCAAAGTGTCTTGGTCCAACTGAGTGAGCGACACTAGCTGTATGCCTTTTTATAAGAGTGTGTGTGTGTGTGTGTGTGTGTGTGTGTGTGTGTGTGTGTGTGTGTGTGTGTGTGTGTGTGTTTGCGTGTGTGTGCGTGCGTGTGTGTGTGTGTGTGTCTCTGCGTATAGTTCTGTAAGGCCTACATTTAAAAAAGGTCTAACTTTAGTTTTGAACAAGACGTTTTTATATATATTTAATTTTGTGTTCTGTGGGCGTGCGCGCGACGTCTTCGTCCTTTTGCAAGGTAACGTCAGACTGTGCGGTCAGTGTCAGTCTCTGACAGTGCAGAGTTTCATTTAAATAAAAGACAAGTGTAATAACATTGTTATTGATTTCAAGCCAACCTCTCCAACACGTCTTTGTCCCTTTGCGACCCAAAAACGGTAGGCCACGCCCACTGCACCTAACTGAGAGCAGTGGAGCTGTGAAGCAGAGTTAGCCTCGACGAGATACCGGTAAGTGCGTTTCGGGAGCTCTGTATACATTAAAGAAAAATGTCCTTCCTTTAGGTTTGACCGAGTTCTGAGTGTTTTGTTCACCTCTTGGCCAGGTTTACCGACCGGCTGTCCTTTGGGTTCATTTATTAGCGTTGGGAGTTAGGCCTTTGCGCCAGTTGTGTCGCTGTTTAGGCCTCGCAGAGAGAGAGAGAGAGAGAGAGAGAGGGGCAGGCCTGTTTAAGTTGGAACACGTCTGAACCTGTAACTTTTTATTGATTCATTGATTTATTATCACATATTTACCTTCGTGTTGTGTTTTCACAGGTATCCAAAATTTGTTGTGAGAAATGTAAGTAAGAATGATGCATGTGCACTGCAGACTTTCCTGATTCTGTCTCTAGCCAGCACCTGTTTACTGCTCCCACTTATTATGTATTGCCATATTATATTATTATTATCATTCCCAGTCTCTACTTTAGAGCTATTTATTCATTCATACTGTTCATACTGTTCATATTGTAATATAAGTCCTACATACTGTTCATATGGTAATATAATACCTGCATAATAACTTATCCCTGCATCCTTTGCACTATGCTCCATAACTTAAGATATCATAATTGCAATTTACTGTGCATACTTTGCACTCTTCATTGAACTATTTCCTGTTGACTTTTTTTCTCCACAGAAAAAAAAACCATGAAGCAGTGCCCGTTGTGCAGAGTGCCCTATGCCAATAGGTCCCAGCATCTCAAGAATGTACACAGTGTAACCGATCGCAAAGAGCGGTTGCTCATGCTGGGAAGGGGTTCAGGAAGGTAAGTGAAACACACACACACACACACATACACACACACACACAGACAGACACACACACACACACACACACACACACACACACCCACCTGTTTTTGTGCCTTTGGATTTTTTTTTTTGGCTTTGCCTGCTCCCTGTGTTTCTTCTCTTGGACTGCAAAATAAAGTTTTATTTTTATTTTTTTGTTGAAGCTCCTCTGCTCCGGCTTTGCTTTTGGGTCCTCCTTTCTTAAACCGCAACATTTTCTCTGTATATTCAGATACGCTGGCCCACTGGGGTGCCCAGTGACACAATGCCACGGGCGAAAATACAAGCGCCTCGACCGTCACTTGAAGGCGGTCCACAATATGGTGGTAGGCATTTGCACTTTTGTAAAAAACCAAAACAAAAAAAACAATGCTCATTGTTCCGCTGTCATTTCAGAGAGTAGGGCGTCCAGGCCTGTGAATTGAGTGGTCGATAATCTATTCTGTCATAATAATCTCACTGTCTCACCTAATGTTCTGTGTTCACAGAAGGCTGACATAAAATTGATCCTGGAGGAGTCTAAAAAGAGAGAAATCGCTTCGCAGCTGTCTGCCATAACTGAAAAAACCAACAAGAAACGGGTCCAGCAAGCCAGACCCCCACCCCAAAGGAGCAGGAAACAGACTTTGGTTTGTAAAGTGATAATGACTGATTTATTAATTGCTCAGCCTGCATTGCCCTTCCATTTCAGTTAAACTCTGCTCTTCTCTGGTTTACAGAATACCTGATAGCCAGGTTTGAAAAAAGTGTCTTAAAGAGGGATAAACGCCAACTTGAGAAGGCTGTAAAAAACATCAGGTGTTTTGTGGAATACATGTGGGGAGTGCAAAGCGCTCCCCCATCCCACCTCATGTTTTTAGCAAAGACGGGAAGGTCATCAGGTAAATTTTGTTATTTGGGTCTTATGGTTTAGTAACTGCCTACATCAGTGTGACACTCATCCCTGTGCTTTTTTTTTTCTATTTCATAGGTGGCTCCATAGGCGAGAAAGACAGAGGGGTTGCCTGGTAGACATCTTGAGGTTCTTGGTGTTCCTGAGGCAGGAGGGCTTCTCCCAGGTAACGGTGCACCCTCACACTGAACAAAACGCACCATACGAAGGCTCGGTCTACGACATGTGTTCCTCAATGTACGACTGAATCTCCTCCTCAGGTCCGTCTGTCTGCAGCACAGACCATGTCCCTGGAAAGGGTGCTGAAACGGGAGCTCTCCACCCTCCCAAAGCAGACCCGGACCCACCACCTGGCCGAGGTCCAGTCAAGTGAGCTTGCCGGTGGACCCCACCACACTCGCCACCCCCAATACTTCAGAGTCTCCAACAACACCCTCCCTGCTGCGTCACCTGTGCCAACTTCGCCACCGCAACCCCACCCGCTAGATGAGGTAAGCCAAATGGAGCAGACTGACCACCAGCTCTCCACCCTCCCAAAGCAGACCGGCACCCACCGCCTGGCCGAGGTCCAGTCTAGTGAGTTTGCCGGTGGACCCTCCACCGCACTCGCCCGGGAGGACAGCAGAGACAGGCGGTCGGACGAGAGCACATCTGAGACGTCCGAGGAGGATGAGCAGTCTGACGACAGCACATCGTGGACGCCTGGCGATGATGATGATGAGCAGTCGGACGGGGGCACGTTCAACACGTCAGATGACCAGTCGGAGAACAGGAGATCTGGGATGTCTGAGGAACGCAGCGGTCCAGCTGAGAAGCAAACCCAAGAAGAGGTAAGCAGAAATGGACCACATAGAATAGAATACATCTTTATTTAGAAAGGCATAAAAAGATGATGCACTACAGGATAAAACATACATATGCTTCAATTCATTAAAATAGCAGCTCAGTTCAGTTAGCACTTGATTTGGTTAAGGATACTGGTGGCATTTGGAATACACTTCTTTTTTTTTTTTTTTGGAAAACACTTTTTTGCCAGAGGCACTCCGATAGGCCGGAAAGAGCTTGTGTACTATCTGCAGTGATTCGCCTAGCTGTCTCCCTCATTGTGCCAGTGTACATTTGGGTCAGTTGTTTTGGGGGGGTTTTCCCCACTATTTTGCTAGCCATAGACTCAGTACTTTGCATTTGAAAGTACTTGTCCGACCTTATCCCCTTTGTTGCATTTACAGAGTCTCTCCATGGAATCTGCAGAGCCTGGTTCACAACCACTTCAGCCACAGGTGCTGGTCAGTGAAGACAGACCACACGGACCTCACAGACCAACAACAGCAGCGGGTCGGAGGAAGATGCTCCAAACGTAAGCATCAAATGCAGAGCGTGACTTAGCATCTCTCTGTATGGTGCTAGCCTTTGCTTAGCTCATATCGTTTTACTTGCAGGTAAATTGTCCTCTTGAGATGTCGCTGAGAGTAAGCCACACTACTATATTTTTTGACGTGGATTTCTATACGTGCAGCTTAATATATTTTAAAAAAAGTAAATTTTGCAGAGGCAAATTGCACACATCACACTGCCAGCATTTTAAACCCTTTACAACCTCTCCCATGTAACTGTATTTCAGCCTAGAAGGATACATCGGCACCATGGCCCTCGCATCCCTGAATTAACACCATCACCACATGGGTGCCAGCCAATGACGACAACGACGCCACCAAGTTTGGGCGATTTAAGCAAGATGGAGGACACAGAGAAGCCTGACGAGTTGGACAACAGCAGCGGGTTAACCGATGAGTCCAAAGAGAGGTTGACAGCTGAGGATGCAGAAGAACTGGTCAGTGTCTCTACACAGCCAAACGTTTCACACAGCCTCTATCAGGCTGGGTGTAAATGAATTAACAATAAGCATTGGTTTAGCTCACTCCATTTCATGTTTTATCATTCCAGGACAGTGGTTATTGCCTGCCGAAAAAGAGGAGTCCTGGTTCATCACAAACTGTGAGTTGTGCAGGACATTTTTTTTTTTTTTAGCTGTACTTCAATTTTTGTGTTCTTACACCAAACTATCCTGCTGCCCTTTCCTGTGTTTCAGAGAAGGAGGACGCTGGCGTACCCTCCTGACCTCAAGGAAGACATCAGGAGAGTCTTTGGTGACGTGTGGGGTCAAGTAATCACCATTGCAATGGTAAATATCAGTGTTCCTTGTGCCCGACATGCTGTCGTCAAGTTATTTGTGTGATAGGGATCATTTTCCAGAGTTAAACCGTACAGACATGTTCACAAAAGACTTTCTGACTGAATTACACTTGTAATATCTGACTGACTGTAACCTTTTCCAAACTGATACCTTTCCACTAAACACTCCTGTGTGTGTGTGTGTGTCATCTTTAGATGAACGCCGTCCTCAGAAGAGAGCCAGCACTTCTGCAGAAATGCCAGAAGCTGAAGATGACCATCCATAACTTGCGGGCTCTGGTTCACAAACTGCAGGCAGAGTGATTTTTGCTTTCTATTTGGTTAAGGAAGCGGTTTTTATTATTATTATTTATTTTTTAGCTTTTGTTTTTTTTGTGCACTTTATTGGTTTATGTATGCATTTGTTTTCATTTTTCATCTTAATGTTATGTATACTTTATATTTATTTCATTGTAGTGTGACTGGTTAGTGTGTGTGTGTGTGTGTGTGTTCAAATTAATAAAATGTTATATGTTTGAATTCAGTATTGCCTACTTTTGTCTTTGTATTTAAAGTAAATATGGCTTATTGTTAACATTGTGGCTTCATTAGTGTTGAACATATAAAAATATATATAAAACCAGACCACAGATGAAGATGTGTTAATACAACAACGTCATGAGAACAATAACTAATGGCTAATAAAGGGAAGACAGACATGGCTCTCTTACAGGCAATGCTGTTGCATTGGTTAGGCAATGGCGCCACCGTGTGGAGAAATATTCACCAACATGCTCTGGGCTTTGACAATGATGTTTGCAGCAATCATGTTAAACGGATGGACTGGAGTGGTTTTTCAGCCACAGCTTTATTGATTAAGCACATTCAAATATAACTCTACACAAAATGTAAACACTTACCTTTCTCAAAACAAGTATCCAGAGACAATAACATGACGTTGACCTAATAATAGGCATTACTACCTATGCAGAGGGGGGGGGGATGAGAGCCATGATGTGGGTGGAGAGCTATAGACCTAAGCAAGCTGTGATTGCCTCAGACTCCAGCTCAGCTTTGAAAAGCCTTCAGTCTCTTCACTCTGAGTCTAGACAGGACATAGTGTAGTACTGCTACTAGCTACCAGTCTGATAGGAGTACTACGTTTATATGGGCACATGGAAACCTTCACAAAGAGAGTTACAAAACAAAGCTTGTCAGTGCAATGCTCAATTCTGGGGACTTTGGCTCAAGGCATTCTTCCAACTAGCATATGGGCTAATTACAAATAACCAAGTGGTTTTTAAGTGCTTAAGGTCATATGCAATGGGGAAAAAAATCACAGCTCCAAGCATCCAGCATGCAATAAGAAAAAACAGGGCTCTAACAAAGCGTCCTTGACACTGAACAAGCCTCTACAAGCCAAATGCACTGCATTGTAAATGATCAGATTTTTAAAAGAGAGCTTTGAAACAAAGTGCAGTTTCAGATTTTTATTCATTTCAAATCAGTTGTAATGACAAACTCTGATGGTCTGGTTTCACTTTGTTTGCTCGGTGGCCGTGGGGTCCCAGACCAAAGATCCCCTGCACCTTTTCGCAGTCTCTCCATGCTGGGTGGTTTATTCCTGGCCCAATCAGGAGAAAAGATGGTCCACTGTCTTTTGTGTGTATGTAACCCTTCAGTCAATGCCTTTAAGTGGGAATAGTGAACCTGTGCTGCTCCATTATTTTTGTCCCCTGCTTCCACGGCTTGTGTCCGCTGCCGCTGTGAGAAAGTGAGCAGTCTTGTGCGTATGTAGGGGGGGCCTGCATATGTGTTTATGCTTTGATCCAGCAGATCTCTGGCTCGCTCAGTATGCCTGGACAGAGGAGGCTGTGGATGCTGCCTTGACATCAGCTGCTCCTCCTGGAAGAGTTCTGGGGTAGCTGAAGGGTGTGTATCACCTTTGTCCTAGTTCAGAGAATTTCAACATATGAACATATGTACAAGTGGTTGCATTGAACTGAATGTGTGTTTCATTTTTTCATATTAATTGGCGGCCGCAATGACACACTCACAGAGTGACATTGCGAGGCCGGCTTTGCAATGAAAGATGTGCTAAGAGACACTGCCAGGCATTTTCCTAAACCCAACCGTCCCTTCCCGCGTGTCACAGGACCTTAAGCCCACCCACTCCACTTTTCCTAAACCCAACCGTCCCCTTCCCGCGTGTCACAGGACCGTAAGCCCACCCACTCCACTTTTCCTAAACCCAACCGTCCCCTTCCCGCGTGTCACAGGACCTTAAGCCCACCCACTCCACTTTTCCTAAACCCAACCGTCCCTTTCCGCGTGTCACAGGACCGTAAGCCCACCCACTCCACTTTTCCTAAACCCAACCGTCCCCTTCCCGCATGTCACAGGACCGTAAGCCCACCCACGACCTTTGCCATCACCAGAACTGCAATGTCATCACCGTTACCATACATATTTTTGCAAATAATTTTCAGCCAGAAACATTCAGAAATGTAGGTACTTGATGACTGTAATTCATCTTGCATGTAAGATGAATTATAGTTCAGGTTCAAGACACAATATGTGAAACCACGTGTTTTACAAGCACTGATGTGTCATTTAGGTTTGTTTTTCTTGTTCAATGATGTGATGGTAATGACACATTCATAGTTCACAAAATGGCAACCAGTAGTAAATTCCCTTATCCCGTGGTCTCAACCAAGCTCATGGTCCCGTCACTCCTGACTAAAGGACTGACACGTTGAGCTATGCCAACTGGTCAAATTTGGAGTTTTAAACGTCAAACACTGTTGCAACCCAATTTGGCCTTTAATGGGAGAAATGCCCATGTACTGTCATGTCATCCTTCAAACTCTCATGAACAATGGTAACAAATAATAATAATAATAATAATAATGGTAACAAAGTGCAATACACACGTAGCTATACTGCTGTTTTTACCTCCCCATGAGTTTCCCTAATGTCAGCAATTCCTCTTTTAATTCAGAGAGTCTAACCTGAGTGTCAGGCGTTCAGGCAGCGGGCCCCCCAGCTGCTCCAGCAGAGAGATCTCCAGAGAAATGCTGCTTCCGTTACCTCTGTAACAGGAGAGACACAAAATACAGGCACATGCGTAACTTACTCAGCATGGGCTGCTTCTCTTTTGCTGAGTGTGGCTCTGGGTGCTGGCAAAACAACGGCACATCCAAACACTGTTCATCTGCACACACACACACATATATATATATACACATATATATATATATATATATATATATATATATATATATTCTGGGGGTAGCTGAAGGGTGTGTATCACCTTTGTCCTAGTTCAGAGAATTTCAACATATGAACATATGCACAAGTGGTTGCATTGAACTGAATGTGTGTTTCATTTTTTCATATTAATTGGCCGGCCGCAATGACAGCTTCACAAAGTGACATTGCGAGGCCGCTCCGCAATGACAGCTTCACAAATTGACATTGCGAGGCCGGCTTGGCAATGACAGCTTCACAAAGTGACATTGCGAGGCCGGCTTTGCAATGCCAGCTTCACAAAGTGAAATTGCGAGGCCGGCTTTGCAATGACAGCTTCACAAATTGACATTGCGAGGCCGGCTTGGCAATGACAGCTTCACAAAGTGACATTGCGAGGCGGCTTCGCAATGCCAGCTTCACAAAGTAACATTGCGAGGCCGGCTTCGCAATGCCAGCTTCACAAAGTGACATTGCGAGGCCGGCTTCGCAATGCCAGCTTCACAAAGTGACATTGCGAGGCCGGCTTCGCAATGCCAGCTTCACAAATTGACATTGCGAGGCCGGCTTGGCAATGACAGCTTCACAAAGTGACATTGCGAGGCCGGCTTCGCAATGCCAGCTTCACAAAGTGACATTGCGAGGCCGGCCGCAATGCCAGCTTCACAAAGTGACATTGCGAGGCCGGCTTTGCAATGACATCTTCACAAAGTGACATTGCGAGGCCGGCTTGGCAATGACAGCTTCACAAATTGACATTGCGAGGCCGGCTTTGCAATGCCAGCTTCACAAATTGACATTGCGAGGCTGGCTTGGCAATGACAGCTTCACAAAGTGACATTGCGAGGCCGGCTTCGCAATGCCAGCTTCACAAAGTGACATTGCGAGGCCGGCTTTGCAATGACATCTTCACAAAGTGACATTGCGAGGCCGGCTTCGCAATGCCAGCTTCACAAATTGACATTGCGAGGCCGGCCGCAATGCCAGCTTCACAAATTGACATTGCGAGGCCGGCCGCAATGACAGCTTCACAAAGTGACATTGCGAGGCCGGCTTGGCAATGACAGCTTCACAAAGTGACATTGCGAGGCCGGCTTTGCAATGACAGCTTCACAAATTGACATTGCGAGGCCGGCTTGGCAATGAAAGATGTGCTAAGAGACACTGCCAGGCATTTTCCTAAACTCAACCGTGTCGTCCCGCGTGTCACAGGACCGTAAGCCCACCCCGACCTTTTCCTAAACCCAACCTTCCCCTTCCCGCGTGTCACAGGACCGTAAGCCCACCCAGTCCACTTTTCCTAAACCCAACCTTCCCCTTCCCGCGTGTCACAGGACCTTAAGCCCACCCAGTCCACTTTTCCTAAACCCAACCTTCCTTCCCGCGTGTCACAGGACCGTAAGCCCACCCAGTCCACTTTTCCTAAACCCAACCTTCCTTCCCGCGTGTCACAGGACCGTAAGCCCACCCACGACCTTTGCCATCACCAGAACTGCAATGTCATCACCGTTACCATACATATTTTTGCAAATAATTTTCAGCCAGAAACATTCAGAAATGTAGGTACTTGGATGACTGTAATTCATCTTGCATGTAAGATGAATTATAGTTCAGGTTCAAGACACAATTTGTGAAACCACAACGTGTTTTACAAGCACTGATGTGTCATTTAGGTTTGTTTTTCTTGTTCAATGATGTGATGGTAATGACACATTCATAGTTCACAAAATGGCAACCAGTAGTAAATTCCCTTATCCCGCGGGGTCAACCAAGCTCATGGTCCCATCACTCCTGACTAAAGGACTGACACGTTGAGCTATGCCAACTGGTCAAATTTGGAGTTTTAAACGTCAAACACTGTTGCAACCCAATTTGGCCTTTCATG
>JABXJD010000368.1:412500-502500 GCA_013375575.1 Percina caprodes | reverse complement strand
ACCTGCCATCTACTGGACAAAAGTTGCAACTGTTTTCATGGAGTTCATAATTGAATTTATAAGGTATCTGGTTCTGCTGTATGTATATGTACGTAGGAATGTGGATGAATGTACATATATATATATACATATGTAGGTGTATATGTGTGTGCACATGTATGTGAGTGTATATAGTTATAACTATTTGTTTCCATATACTGTTATGTGATGGTGATTTCACTCCTCACACATTGTTTGTAAAGTTTATTTTAATAATGGAAGAAAAGGCCCCCACGACATCCGGTTTTCCCACCTACCTCCATAACCGCTCTAGTGGGCATACAGTGGGTTCCCTTACCTGATTCCAACCTTTCTCTGGGGGGATATATTTGAGGGCTTTATGCCTGAACTCAACCATTTCACTACAGGTCCTTGTGTCTAGGGCCTTTTGCCTAAACATAACCTGTAGATTTCTGGACTTTTTCAGGTGAACCCCTGCCCAAGATTGGAAGCTCTAACCTCAACCATTTGGGGCTAGAGCATCACTCTGGGAATCCTGCCTAAACATAACCACCTGGATACTGACATGTAAAAAAACTCTCCTGCATACATTTAAAAATTAAATATAATTACTAAAACCATTATTTGGACACAAACCTTAAATTTTAATTTGACAAGACTAAATCTAATTTGAATATTCTCCTAATAATATTTTGAGATAATATAAGTAATATTTTAATACATTAATTGGCCAAAATTGTTTTTCAAAAAAACGAGAGTAGTATTCTCCGGTTTAAACAGGCAGATTCTCCTTTAAATTTTGAATGACAGACTTTTACACACACACACACATACAAATTGACATTGTCTTAAGCTGTCATTGGCCCAGCGGGTCACATGTGGGTACCTGGAGCCGGATGTTGATTTCCGTTGGCTACTCTGTTCGTTTGCCCGGGCCTTTTCATTCCGCCTTAACTGACTGTGTGAGAGAAACAATTGTTGTAAAAATTTGATTTCTTGAGCTTGAAAAAGGCATTTCGTATGCCGAAACGCGTCGCTCATTTAAAATAAAAAATATTCTTTTTTTCACCATCACGTCTCCACATTTTTGTGAGATAGTTTTCAGTTTAAAACATTATTTTTTTACCTGGTTTCCTCACTGCGGAGAATGGCGTTTCAAGACGGGAATGATGGATGGCAGACGGTGAGTTACAAGCGGGGAAGAAAGAGAAATAAAACACAGAACCCCCAGTCCACATACAACTCATCTTACCAGCACCGCCAGTCCTCCTACAACCAGCCCTCTTACGCTGACGCGGCACGGGGGAACCAGCGCGGCAACTCCCGCTACTTCCAAAACAACACCGGGAGAACAAATTACACCGGATACAACGGTAAGACCAATGCCGTATATCAGAACAATTTTAACAACACTCACCAGAACCAGGGCTGGAACAACGGCCGCCAACAGGGCCGCCGTTTTCAAAAAAACGGATCCAGCCGCCGCGGAGCTCCGTGGCGCGGCGGGCAGCGCCCGCAGCAGCAGCAGCGGCAGCGGCAGCAGCAGCAGCAGCGGCAGCAGCGGCAGCAACAGCAGCGCGGACAGCAGGGCCAGCAGTCCCGCAACTGGGGAGACGGGAACCGCCGTGGAGGGAGGTTTGTCCGTCCACATACATATGAACAACAAAAAAACCATGATAAGGACCCAGACTTTATTATCAGGACTAGAATAATACACAGGATTATTAAATCCACACACCATCTCACCAATGTGTCCTCTCCTGAGACACCACCTGCCATTGCAAGGATGACCCAGTACCTCATAGACTCCATTATGCCAGCTGAGCCTAACCCCACAACACACAGCATCCTGGAGGGTAACGCAAAAAACTGGGAATACACAACCATGCTTACCCTGAGACAACACTACCAGGATAATATTGACAATAACCTACAGATTTTGCAGCAGCTGGGTACGGGGGATTGGAGGAGGAACTTTGGGATTGCGGCAGCCTGGTCCCGCAGCCATTTTGGCAGAAAGCTCACACAGGAGCTGTTGGACAATGTGTATGCCAGAATAGTTGCTAACACACAGCACAGCTCTGACTCACCTCAGCAGGAGGACCACCAGTCCCAGGCCACGCCAGCTGCAGTGGGAGCAGCAGCCTCTGGGACCCCACAGGGGATGAGGGAGACAATCCCTCCACAATCTCTCACCCCTCCTCCTCCTCCTCCTCCTCCTTCTTCTCCTCCTTCTCCTCCTCCTCCTCCTGCTCCTCCATCCACAGCTCCAGTAGCCAAACCTGCACGGAGGAGACATCTCAGTGCACCTATGATGGAGATGTTACAGCGGAGCCTTCCCAACCCTCCACCTCAGCCTCAGCCGGGAGTCCCACTGAGAGTCACCCAGTGGGAAGCGCTGAGAGCAGCCTCTGCGCGGAGGACAGCAGAGACCCAGACGACCTCCGGTGTGACAGTGCACAATAGCCACCCCACCAGAGAGGCAACAGAGGAGCAGCAGCAGCCGGAATTGGACGTTGAGCTGATCTCCCTGGCCGAGGATCCCACCACTCTCTCCCACCCACCCTCTCCCCCCTCCTCCTCCCCTCCTCCACCCCAACATCCCCCTCCTTCCCCTCCTCCCCCAGACCTTTCTCCCTCCTCCCCAATTCCCTCCTCTTTCTCCCCCACCTCTCCTCCCCTCTTTCCCCGCCCACCTCCAGCTCTCTCACCTGTGGTCCAGGTCCAGGACAGGACACCCCTCCAGCAGAGACCGGCACGCAGGGCTCCTACTCTGAAACCAACAAACACAGAGGAGATTAACACTGCTACGCTCAGCTCAATGCTCCGGGCAGAACTGACTGCCCTACCCAGAGCTCAGGTACAGAGTACCCTGTCTTTTGCACCTCCCACAACAACACCTGCCTCAGTGACTTCTGAGAACAGGCCTCTTAGACACGAGCAGACCAATCTAAAAAACTCTGTCTGGTCACTGGAGGCGAAAAAACAGTGGCTCATTTTGGGTGACTCCAATCTGTCAAGACTGCCATCCTTCACACAG
The DNA here is from genome assembly GCA_013375575.1 of Percina caprodes. Taxonomy (NCBI): domain Eukaryota; kingdom Metazoa; phylum Chordata; class Actinopteri; order Perciformes; family Percidae; genus Percina; species Percina caprodes. Next base: position 499,460 of record JABXJD010000368.1, on the reverse strand, counting down.
GACAACATGCAGATCGACAGTTACCCAGGAGCCACTTTTTCCCACATGGAGCCCCTTTTGGCTAAAACGCCAGTCTCCATGAAAGTGGAAAAAACAATCCTTTCCCTGGGAATTAACAATAGGGCTCAGGACCCACACACTGTGATCTTCCCACAGCTCAGGAAGGCTGTCAAAATGGCTGAAATAGCCTTCCCCAGATCACAAATCCTGGTACCACTAATTAATTTTTCTAGGTCTCTCCCACCCACGGAACAGGCCAACCTGAGGCTCCTGAACGACCACATTGTGGCCAATTATGACTCCATCCCCCAGCTGTCCAGAAACAGCTTTACAGTGGACAGGGACCTGATCCACTGGTCCAAGCAGACCGGGGAGCACATGTTGCAGCACTGGCTCCATCATTTAAACATGTAAACCCTGTAAGTACAGAAAAAGATTCAGGGTTAAAAACTGTTATTAATCTCTGCCAATCTTTTAAACTTACAGCAGCACAGACCGTGCTTTTAAACAGGGGATTAACTTTTATTCCTTCACAGCAGAGACTGAGTCATAAAGACCAGAAAAACCAGACTCAGCTTGATTTACAGAACTATCACAGGAAAGTGAAGTTGGCCGCATACTATGAAGGAAAACCAGAATCTGTCCATTTGCCTTTTATCCCGAGGTCCACATGGCTCCCTGATGCCACACAACTCCCACCAGAGGTTACTAAATTGACCCAATTAGACTTACAACATTTCCAGCAAAACCACAAAATGGGCTGGACCAAAACCAATCTGACCAAGTATGAAATTGAGGCACTTCACCAATTGGCCAATAATAATGAAATTGTGATAAAACCGGCAGATAAAGGGAGCTCAGTGGTCCTCATGGACAGGAGGGATTATCTGTGGGAGGGATATAGACAATTAAATGACACCAATTATTATATTAAATTAGACAAACCTATTTACAAAGACACAATACCTCTTGTGGAAAAGATTTTAGTATCATTATATAATAAAAAATTTATAAATTTAAAGCAGAAAACGTACCTCCAAGGGGAAAAAGAGCCCAGACTACGCCGATTTTACATGCTGCCAAAAATCCACAAAAGCAGAGAGTCCTGGAGCCTCCCACACCGCATCCCTCCAGGCCGCCCTATAGTCTCTGACTGTGAGAGTGAGACCTACTACACAGCAGAGTTTATAGATTTTTATTTAAAACCCCTGTCTATGCTGCACCAGAGCTACATCAAGGACACATATGATTTTGTTGAGAAGATTAAAAGTATTATTATACCGTCCTCCTCTTTCCTCTTCTCCCTTGATGTAGACAGCCTTTACACCAACATCCAGACACCTGAGGGCCTATTAGCGGTCAGACACGCCCTCCAAAAACACCCAAACAGCAAAAGACCAGACAAAGAAATTTTACAATTATTAGAAATTAATTTGACCAAAAATGATTTTGAATTTGATGGACAATATTTTCTACAGGTGAAAGGCACGGCTATGGGAAAGCGTTTTGCACCCTCATACGCCAATATATTTATGGCCGAGTGGGAAGATAGTGCCCTGGCATCTTGCCAGAAGAGACCGCTGCACTATTTTCGCTATTTGGACGACATTTGGGGAGTTTGGCAGCATTCAGAAGAGGATTTTGAGCTTTTTATACACACCCTAAACAGCCACAGGCAGTCAATCAAGGTCAAATCCACCCTCAATCAGGATTCCATTGATTTTCTGGACACGACGACCTTCAAGGGGACAGATTTCCCTGTCACGCACAAGCTAGAGGTGAAGGTTTTCTTTTTTTGTTGTTGTCTTTAAGGACTCCCTCGAAAACGAGATGTGACATCTCAAGGGACTATTCCTAATAAAGAATTTCTAAAAAAAAGAGACAGACACGCATGCACTGTTGTACAGGTCCAGTCATCACCCCAGGCATACTTTTGCAGGACTGGTAAAGTCTCAATTACTGAGATTCAAGAGAATCTGCACCAGAGCAGAAGATTTTAAAGCTGCAGTTAAAATTTTATTCTCCTCACTGCGCAACAGGGGTTACACACACACCATGCTGCGTCACTCTTTGAAAACCTTCACCCTAGTGAAACCTGTGTGTTTGGACCCGATTCTCCCCATCATCACCACCTATTCATTTGGAAATGTCAAACTTATTAAACAATTAAAAACTAATTTCATTTTGGCAGGGGGTAACAAAACTTTCCTAAAAGATTATAGATTAATTGCGGCCTTTAGAAAAAATAAAAACCTGGGGGACATTCTGGTTAGAGCCAAATTGAGACCATTGAAAGAACCCAAAACCAGGTCCAAATCTGAGTTCTTTAGGAATTATAGAATGATACAGAATCAAACATCTAAGGAGGTATTCCTGACACAAAAGAATACCACTGTGCACACAAAAAATGTGGTTTATCTAATTAGATGTTTAAAGTGCACCAAACAGTATGTGGGCCAGACGGGCAACACAATTCTCACAAGGTTTACCCAACACAGGTATAATATTAATAGAAAAAAGAATACAGAGATCCCCTTAGTTCAACATTTTATTGAGCATGGATGGCCCAGCCTCAGGGCCACCATCCTGGAGTCTGACCCAGCCTGGACGGTGCAGCAACGCACCAGGAGGGAGAAGGTCTGGATCTCCAGGCTGGGCACACACCTCCCCAGGGGCCTAAACGAGAGATAGTTTAGCTGGGAATTAGTCTGAAGTCCATGGTTTGTGCATTTAATTCTGCTGCCTTTGGCCCGTGCACCTGTCTTTGATCCCCTATCTAACTGCCCAGTCGTTGGACGAAGCAGGGGGGGATCATCGAGATAACTTTCTCTTACCTAACCTTAATCCCTAACCCTTCTGTTCATGTGGTCCGTGGTTCATTAATTTGCACTTTGTTTACCATTTTATTAACTTCATAATCTTTCTTATTGTTTCTATTCATTGATTAGTTTTGTAAGAGCAGCTGAAGTTGTCAGCGCCGGAGTCCAAGCCAGAACCGTCTGAACTATAATTGGCCCAAAAAAAACCTTGACAAATTGGACCTTATGAAGTCTTTTTTATTGATCTTGACATAAATGTTTATGGTTTGTACATCACAAAAACAGGTTACATTTCAGTGTTACTTTACTATCAAAGGAAGTGACATCATCGTTGTTGATTTAAACAACTCTTGCACTATGGAGACCTGAAATATTGCGACAACATAGATTGCATATTGCATTTGTTAATACCTTCCCTGTGAGCATACACTAATGAGATTAAACGTCTTCTAGTTGGTTTTGTTTCTTGCAAATAGACTTTTCATAAGATATATTTTATGATACAGCTTTACTATAATAATTTTAACAGGGGCAGATATTTTATTTCTTCCATCTTTGAATACTGACTTTGATAAAACCATATGCATGCTGGATGTGCACTGTTTGTTTGCCAATGCTAAGATGATAAATGTCAACATTATTTCGGCTAAAACACAGCGACATTTGTCAGAGACTTAATTCATCACCAAATATGTCAAAGAAAAGATTGCCACATATGCTCAACCGTGATATTACAGAAATATACTCAATAACAGCTATGACGTGTCTGAAAAACAAAAGTTTCATGTTACACTCAAGAACATTTAAATAGATCACAGCACTATAGATTCTGGTATATTATCCAGCAGAGAAACTAAATCAGTACAACACACTGGGTGCAAAAAGGTTAGCTTTTCTTTTTTTTCTTCAGAAACACTTTTCCTGCTTTTTGTAGATGTGTACATGTAGAGACTGCAACATTCCCATTAAATCATACATCTTTTTGTTCTCAACAACAACAACAGAAAAACATCTCAATTCCAGAGAAGGGTAGACCATACTATCACATCATGCTTATTAGTTTTCAGTTATGCTGGGAATAGTTCTACTTTTTACTACCATGAATGTTATTTTCAGTAGATTGTACCAGAGAAAGCCTGATGAGTCCATCAGACAGCTGCAGCAGGTTTCTTCAGGGGTTCGCTACATGCTGACTTGACGGCTTTTACTTAAGCTTCGGCTCGTTTTTTAACACCGTCTGAAGAGACTTTTACTCAAGACGCTGAGTAAAGTTTTCTGGGAAAAGTCCTTTGTGAGCACCAGTGCCGAGTGTCAACCACTCACTTTCTTTGAAGCCTGTGAGCCAGCCAGCCTCCTGCAACAACAACCACAAAATGTCACTTCCATTAAAACGTGGTTCATTCTTGTTGCCCAATTAATGTGTTGCCAGGTGTTCTCACCTGATCCTCCACTGACAAAGTGGGAACCACCAACACTACATCGCCTCTCTTTAGCTCCAGCTCATCTGAATTAGCAGCCTCAAAGTCATGCATCGTCTCCACCTGCAGGGAGGAAAAGTATGTAAAAAATAAAGTGTGTTCATTTTAATTTGCTGCTTGAAAGGTCAGCAGGTAAGCAGGAAGAAATCCCACCTTGTAAAGAAAGTCATCAGGGAGTCCCATCACCCCCCCAGATGGACTCATGTGTTTGATAACCGGGTTTCCAGCTGTCACACCATTGTCACTAATGGCAGTGGGAGAGATGATGTCAGCATCACGGTCATCATCACCTTCATTACTGGAGGCAGGTTCAATCACCACAGAGGGGATCGGCATCTTTTCCTGCAGAGGACACACACACACACACAACATTGAGCTCTTTCATTAAAAACATTTCATTTCCTCTGTTCAAACTATAAAGAAGCAGAACACAATGTGGTTTTTAAGAACATCCACAGCTGTTACCAAACTTTAAGGACTTCAGTGTTGGAACTTGCAGCTAGAACTTACATAAAAGTGAATAAGTCTTTATCTGTTGAATCTTCTTGACATGTTAGTGTTGTTACTTTAATTCACTCACCATGTTGTAAGCGTTTGATTGGTGAGTCTATTTATGTTCATGTTAAGAAGTACAGCTGAGATGAAGAGGTTTCAGCTAAGTACAGACTTATTCTGACATCTTTCTAACAGTTTCACCATTGACATTGGGTCAGATTTGATCAATTTTCAAAGCTTTTATATCAGAAATGCAGCTTTCTTTTGACCAAACTTCCCAAGAATAACTGAATGAAGTTGGCCAGCCTAGGTGTACCACAGATTGGTTGATAATGTATTTGTATGCTTTCCAAACCGAGGGTTACATATGTGGGATTATTTACTGCCATTAAAAATGGCAGACAACAACAAGTGCATGCTCAACGTGACGGCAATATAACCAATAAGAAAAAACTTCATTATGAAAGTTGAAAGTTACCGATAGCGCTGCTTCATCTGGAGATGTTTTGTCTTCGTCAACGAGACAAATCTGTGTGCAAACACAAATCATTTCTGTCTGCAGCAGATTGGTTTACACTAAATTACATTCAGAAATAATGTTGGCTGTGTATTGTTTGGAAAACAAAGTATATTTGGGTCCCGAATAAACACAATATATGAAAGGAATCTTAGAAAACAAAATCCCTATAGTTTGATGAGAACTTAAGAATTTTTAATTCCAGATTAATTATTGACCTCATCGATGATTTATTACCACGGTAATGTATCTCTAACATTAAACCATTTAACAACATGTCAGCTATTTATCAATCCACAACTTTTAATTCCACATTATTTACTGACCTCATTGATGATTTATTATCACGGTAACGTATCTCAACATTAAACCATTAAACAACAAGTCATCTATGTATTAATTTAGTGTGCTTCATAAAGACTTTCATCAAAAAAGCTCCTCAGAATTCATGAGAAGAGTGCATTAGAAATCTGACATAAAGCAGCTTCATACAACATGCAAAGAAAACCATTTTTAGACCAAGGTAATGGTGACAGAACAAAATATCAGATTCATAACTGTAATATGGTCTAATTACTTTTTATATGGTCGAAATGTAAATTACCATTATTGAATTCTTTAGTCAACTATCAAAGATAATGAGAAACATTTATAATTGTTGATCATTTATAAGACGCCCTCAACACACAAAAAATCAAATATGAGTGCGTTCCTAATAACTTTATGATTTATAATAACCATCATTAATGGATGGTAAATTTATAACTAATCTTCAGTAAATTGTTATTTAACTGTTAACAAACCATGAAATTATAATTAATGGTGGTGTAAATAAACAGCCACATGACTCTGGGTGATGAGGAACTATGGGAATGAAGACTGTCGGGATGGATCATCTCTCGTGATGATGAACGCTGCAATAATGTTATACCCTCCCTGCTACGCCGATTCTTCAGCCATTAGCCTGCTCCATTAAAGCTCACTCGCAACTCAAGGTACTGGAACTCCCTCACTTGGGGTAAAAACAGAGCCAAAAAAACAAATGAGCAGGGATACATACCTCACTACGTTCGGCCTTCTCAGAGTCTGAAGATCCAACCATCACCTTCAGAGAGAAAGAAGAAAATCACATTAATATTTATGTATTAAAATTAATCTAATTAATTTACACTTCACTAATTTTCAGGATCACATAAGAACAATGCTATTGATGAAGAAGAGTATGATGAAGATGAGGATGAAGAACAAGATGATGATGACAATGATGATGATGAGGAGGAGGAGGATCAGGGGATCACAGATGGCAGCAATAATGAGTTTTTTTTAGATCAACTCATCCACTCACATCAGACTTCTCTTTAAGGCTGCAAGAACTTTCTGCTGAATCTTCTTGACCAACTGAGGGAGCGGCATTTTCCTCTACCTTTTCTCCAGCAGGGGGAGCTGCATGTTCCTCTACCTTTTCTCCAGCAGGGGGCGCTGCAGGTTCATCTATCATTTCTCCAGCAGGGGGAGCTGTATGTTCCTCTACCTTTTCTCCAGCAGGGGGAGCTGCATGTTCCTCTACCTTTTCTCCAGCAGGGGGAGCTGCAGGTTCATCTACCTTTTCTCCAGCAGGAGGAGTTGCATGTTCCTCTAGCTTTTCTCCAGCAGGGGGAGTTGCATGTTCCTCTAGCTTTTCTGCAGCAGGGGGAGCTGTATGTTCCTCTAGCTTTTCTCCAGCAGGGGTAGTTGCATGTTCCTCTAGCTTTTCTGCAGCGGGGGGAGCTGCAGGTTCATCTATCATTCCTCCAGCAGAGGGAGCTGCAGGCTTGTCTTGTACTTCAGCAGCTTCTGTCTCTGAGGTTTCTGGAGCCTCAGTTGATTCAGGGTTAACTTCATTCTTTTGCAAAGAAAGATGTTGGTCAAGCCTAAAACTGTTCAAAAGGTCACTCTGGATGCTGACATTTTGCATGAAGTGTAACAAAAACTTAAGAATTACACAAATTTAAAAGAACCATTCATGAAAAATAGTAGTCTTTGTATCAGCTTGTTAAAAGTTAAAAGTATCAATCACACGCTACACTACAGAAGCTTTCAAACAACAACTCAGTCACAAAAGATCAATGATAGAGTGGAAAAGAGCTTATATCAGAACTAGATACGTGTTTATAATTGATGCAAAAACAGAATGTTAATAAATCGTTTTATTTATATATACTGTATATATATATATGGCCAATCAGTGGTCTGCAGTGCTTTACTTCCATCTTTAAGTATCAGTTCAGCCAACTTGTATAGCATGTAGAAAACATGTGAAACAGCACTACTGTCTGTTGACAAACTTCAATGAGAATAAAGTGAGAATAAAAATTGTGTATTACAACAAACAGTTTCAAGGAAAGAACAGTAAATAAAAAATTAATACAGCATTCCAAGTCACATTATGTATTTGAAATGTAAAACTCACCATCTTATCAAAATCCGCAAAAAATGATGGTGCAGTGGCATCCTTCAGAGAGCATGCATTAAAAACAGAGTTTAAAATACACATATATTATGATTATTTAGCATTCACAGAAGAGAGCAGAAAAAATTAGAGATTATAAAGATAGGACGTTAAGAGTCAGACGTTAGTTGGAGTAAGGGTTATGAGGGGGTTGATGATGTCAGCATGCAGTTAGGGGCCAATGTCTACTCTGAGGCACTTGACCTCTGAGCTTAACAGTGACCTCAGCAGTGATTCTTTTGTTCCATTCAAAGATTAAACTGGTAGCTTAAGTAGAAAATTGAACTTTGGCTCGGGTCAACCAAGATTTGAAACGTTGAAATTTTCAGCTGAAAGACATTTTGCTAACATCTGAGGTCCCTGCTGACTGGAATAACTAGGGACCTACCGATACCTCACCATCTTTTTTCAGACCCAGCAATGGTGGCCTAGAGGTTAGAGAAGTGAGCTTGTGAACGGAAGGTCATCAGTTCAGTCCCAGAATAACAGGATTAAACCTGGGTTGGGAAAGATAAAGAGCAGCGTTTGTACCTCCCTCATTGCCACCACTGAGGTGCCCTTGAGCAAGGCCCGGGTCCCTTCTCAGGGCCATCCGATTTCTGTATGACTAAAGCAAGAGCTGGGTCATGGTTCTCGGCCGTAAGTCGGACTCGTTCCAGGTGAGGATTGGCCTCCGCCAGGGCTGCACTTTGTCACCAATCCTATTTGTAGTATTTATGGACAGGATATCGAGGCGTAGTCGGGGTGGGGAGGGGTTGCAGTTCGGTGGGCTTGATTTTATTGCTGCTTTTTGCAGATGATGTGGTCCTGATGACATCATTGGCCTGTGACCTTCAGCACTCACTGGATCGGTTCACAGCTGAGTGTGAAGCGGCAGGGATGAGGATCAACACCTCTAAATCTGAGGCCATGGTTTTCAGCAAGAAACCGATGGAGGGCCTTCTTCAGGTAGGGAATGACTCCTTACCCCAAGTGAAGGAGGTTAAATACCTTGGGGTCTTGTTTGCAAGTGAGGGGACCATGGAGCGGGAGATTGGTTGGAGAATCGGATCAGTGGGTACGGTACTACATTTAATTTATTGCACCGTTGTGACAAAAAGAGAGCTGAACCAGAAGGCATAGCCCTAGGGAGGTGGTCCAGGCATGTCCAGCTGGGAGGAGGCCTCGGGGAAGACCCAGGACCAGGTGGAGGAATTATATCTCCAACCTGGCCTGGGAACACCTCAGGATTCCCCAGTTGGAGCTGGTTAATGTGGCTCGGGAAAGGAAAGTTTGGGGTCCCCTGCTGGAGCTTCTCCCTGTGCGACCTGACACCGGATAAGCAGGCGAAGATGGAGGATGGACCGCGTTAAAGAAAACTATAAACCAACAGTGAGTTGATGTTACCTGGTAGGGTCACAAGTAGTGATGCATGAAGTGATATAGAGTGCAGCGGTACCGGAGTAGTTTTATAACTACAAGTACATGAGCACAGTATCAGACCCGATACTAGTGTTGGTATCTGTGCATACCCAGAAATAACTAACTTGCTAACTAAAATATGTGATGAATGCGGTAGCTGAATTCATTTGCAAACTGTTAATGTTTCGGTCAGGACAATGCGTGCAGATTTAAGTGTAGTTTGCAAAATTACCTGAGAAAATCCATTAAATGCATTGGCCACCTAAATTGAATTGCAAAAACACAAATTAGTATTTGAAAGATTTAAATAATACAAGTCTAAAGTGAGTTAAAAGATGTATTCAATGAGAAAATGAATGCATGGAAAGAACAAGTAGACAAAGCAAGCAAGAGGAGGGGTGTGAGGAGCTCAGGCTGGGATCCAGGTTTCAGGACAACTACTTTCACTTTTCAATCTGTGGGAGGGTAGAAGACAGGGTTTTAAAGTATTTCTAATCTACTCTCTGCTAATCTACCACACGGAAGACAGGAGGAAGTAAAGTACCTCTTCCTTTTCTGTATCTAGCTCTGGGTACAACTTTCCAAATCTCCGGTTCGCAGCCTCGTCTTCGGACATGTCTGAATTTTCTGGTTCTTTGTGAATTCTGGTAACATTTAAATCTTTAATTCCTTCTGCTGTTTCGGAAACAGCTGCAGACGCAGAGTTTTGTTGGGGGCCAGGAGAGTCGAAGTCACTGCTGGGACTAACTTCCTGCCAAGACGCTGTGGTGGACGCTCGGCCCTCAGTCCCTGAAGAAGCTGCTGGGAAACTGTTGGCAAAAGGGTCTGAATCCCACCCACTCCCAACTGCACCTTCTCCTGAAGTCTCAGCAAAGGGATCAAACCTAAAACAACCCCCCTTGTTTCCAAACTGTGTTTCGGCAAAAGGATCCTTATCAAATGCACCTCCTACATGTGTTTCGGCAAAAGGATCTTCATCAAATGCACCTCCAACATGTGTTTCGGCAAAAGGATCTTTATCAAACGCACCTCCTACGTGTGTTTCGGCAAAAGGATCTTTATCAAACGCACCTCCTACATGTGTTTTGGCAAAAGGATCTTTATCAAACGCACCTCCTACATGTGTTTTGGAAAAAGGATCTTTATCAAACGCACCTCCTACGTGTGTTTCAGTTAAAGGATCTGAATCAAATGCACCTTCCCCCTTTTTATCTGCAAAAGGATCTGAATCAAACGCACCTCCCTGTTTTTCAGTTAAGGGATCTGAATCAAACGCACCTCCCTGTTTTTCAGTTAAGGGATCTGAATCAAAAGCACCTTCCCCCTGACTTTCAGAACAATCTGTGTAAACTGATGTGAGATCAGTTGATTTACCTGGCAGTTCTTCTTCAGCTGAACAGTTTCTGTCTGATTTTTTTCCCACTGATGAAACTTGTTCTACCCTTTGAGACTGATCTGCTGCTCCACAATCATAATATCCCAACCCATCTGAGACATTCCTTGGGGGATGGTCGTCATATGAAAGCTCATCATCGGCACTCGCCCAGCCTCCCACCTGACCCCCATCAGCCCACTCCTCAGCGGTCTCATACTCAGATCCCGACCCGTCTGGAGACCTGGACCAGTTGTCTGCTCTGTCCTCTGTGCTGTGCTCAATCTCTTCACCATACTCATTGGTAAATATAAGTCCTGGGGTGGATTTCCTGCGGTAATCCTGCCATGCTGCATCTCCCTCTGAATCTGCCTGACCTGTCTCATCTTCATCACCTCTGAATGCAGAGGGATGAACGTTGGAGTTAGTTTCAGAGTTCCAGCCTCTAACCTCATCTTCAGATGTTGTGGCTGCTTCCCTGTCCTGAAGAGGTGTAGCTGTGTCAGCAGCTGGCTGCCAGCCATCTGCCTGCTCCCCATCCTGCACTCCATCCTGTTCCCAATCCTGAGCCCCGCCCTCCGCCCCCTCCGGCCCTACAGCAGGGGCCTCGGCTACTGCTGCAGCATCTCCATTTGCTGACAGTGAACCAAAGTCAGCAGACCAGTCAGCGACGAAGCCAGTGTCTGCAGCCTAATGGGAAAGGCAGGGAATGTAGTGTTAAAGTCTGACTCCCCCCTGCTCCCAACCCACAGTGTTGAGTCCAACTGGAGAGTCAGGGCATGAAAATACAGAGTGTGAGTTTTTAAGACAAAGACAGCAGACACATGATCTAAGAATCCAGAGACTGGTTGCACAAAGTCAGACTGATCAGAACTGTTATATCATATCAACATATTCCCATGAACAGGTTTATATTCATATGATATCCTACAAAATCAGTTTAATACCGCACTATAACAAATTTCTGTAATTTCTACAGTTAAATTTTACAGTAACTTCTTGTTTTGTCATTTTACTTTTTTACTTTTTATATTGTTTACTTAAATGTTATGTTTGTCTGTGTAAAATATGTCTTGTCTCCACCGTTTGTCTGTGTAAAATATGTCTTGTCTCCACCGTGGGATAGAGGGAAACGCAATTTCGATTTCTTTGTATGTCTTGACATGTGAAGAAATTGACAATAAAGCTGACTTTGACTTTGACTTTGACTTCACAATGTTAAGCTGTATATTGCAATGCCTTATGGGTCAAAACACTATTACAGTAGTTGACAGCTTTTTTACAGGTACAGTTATTTACTGTTGAATGCGTTGCACGAGGCAGTTGCTTTACACAAGACCATTTGATGGTGGATTGCAGAGGAGCAGCCACATTCCCCTCCAAGCGGCAGAAGTAGCTACGGGACGGTCAGGCGCCACGGAGTCTGGTCTTTGGTAAGTAACATTAGCCTAATGTCACAATGTTTTATTTAGCTAGCTATATGTGACTGACTGTACATTTCTTTACCGTTCTAGCTAACACTAGCAAACTGAAGTCAACTTTAGTGAAAAAAAGCTATCTTGCTTAACCGTATGCATTAGCCGCATCGCCTGCAGATCAGGCTGCAGACGGCCCATTAATGTTGATACAAAGTCCCAATAGTTTGAAAAAATTGCCTTAATGAAGCGAAAGCTTATCATTGATATATTGTTCGATTTAACAGGTAATGTATAAATTACAATAACGTTTGACTTTGCACGATCCCTGAAATAGACCTTTTAATTTTGGTTGGTATTTAACTTTAACAACTCTTCTATGAACTAATTTAGAGTCCGACATTACGCTGGCTCCGTTTAAAACATTCGTCATTAATGTTAATGATAGCTGGGTGAAAAAAGGCTTGGCTATTTTCTAAGGGGTCCCTTGACCTCTTAATTAAAGAAATTCGAATGAAAACGGGATGTGAGGCACCCACGAGTCTTCCCTTAACAGACATGGCCACTTTTGGATAATCCCAGATGCAGTTTATGTCATGCAGTGCACATGTGTTATTTTCACCTGTAATAAAAGGGTGTATTTAAATATTTCAGCAGAGTGGGGTCCTAAACAGCCTTGGCGGTGCAAGAATTTAGTCTAACTAGAAAACTGAGACTGTTGTGGACTCTTAAATGTGTGATGAATTCTTAAATCTTGTCAAACGTTTTTGGCAACAATGAAATAATTCATTTTCTATAGTGTATCTCAAGTCTTGGTGGCTCAATGTGGTATTTTGGTGGTAACTTGACAATTTTTTTTGATCAATTCTTGAGCGGTCAATAATGGTTAAATTTAACATTAAATCTGTTTAACAAATTATATCAACCCAAACATAGCTGTAACAACTTATTCTTAAGAAGAAAAACGGCCATGGAAATATATGATGGCCATGTGGGTGTATAAGGGCTTATACACTCTCAATAGGCACCTAACACACTGTTTATTACAGATGTTATAATGTTATAATCCAACATAACGTGTGTTTTTCAACTTTTGTATTGTTTAGCATAGCTACAGGGAGGAGAAACATCCTGAACAGAGCGCCATCACTGCACAGTGATCAACAACATACATGGCTGAAGACAATTTTCAGGTAAAAACATTTATGCGATTATGCTTGAATGTCTAATAATGTTCTGTGGCATTTATAAATGTGACAGTTTGGGTGTTGGTAGTGAAGCACTAGTCTTCAGGGTTGTTTATATAATTAATGGCACATAAGTGGTTAGTTAATTAAAGCTGTGTGTTTCTTTGTTTTTTTATGTTTAGGTAAATTGCTCACAGCAACCGTTTGGATGCTGAGCATCGGGGGTCAGGTGGTTGTGCCTCCACATCCCAACTTCGTGGCTGGAATGGCAGCTTTGTTTTCGAGCTACTACATCTTTAATCTGGTGTACCAGGAGCAAGCATCTTGCACACTGGAATTCATTCAAAGGTAACTATGTGCTTGAAGTAGAATGTGGTTGATCATTATTTTGTAGAGTTTGCTATTATGAGTAACAGAGATTTTATTTTGCTTTAAGTGTACTTACAGTAAATCCCTTTAAAATGATTTGGAGTTTATAAAAAGGGTAAGTTAGCAGTTATTTACCTAAATGCTTTAAATCATTGCAGAACCAATTCCATTTATAGTAATGGCATTCATTCTGAGAGCTGTTTTGTTGTTTTTCAAACATTGACAATAAAGATCTATTTGATTATACATTTAGAACAGTAGTTCTGCAATGAGGTAAACTGAGCATTTAGGTGAATAAACTATAAACTTGTTCTTTTTTTATTGCATTCACAAGAAATCCTAGATGAAAGTTAATTTTACAGTTATGCATGATTTTCTATGCCCACCCTGCCCCAACCTTCCCCACTATGACGCAGTGAGGCTCAAAGCAAACATACAAAAAAGGATCTGTATGCATCTTTATACATACACACCCGCATGCATATACACATATACACACCCACATACAGATTTGCACAGCCGGATGTATTTTGCATCTTGTAGAGCATTTAAGGCACTTTTTCATGAAGTTTATTTGCATGTGATTTTGTGATTTCAGTTGCTTCATTGGACTGAACCCTTCAAGTGGAACCAAGACAACAAAGGCGTTGAGCCAAAAAAGTAAGAAGGTACAGGAGAAAAAGAGGAACTGCATTAACCCTTGCGTCTCCTCTCTACTCAATGGGAGGTGGGGGGAGAGGGAGACGTCAACAAATGACAAAAAGCAACACAGATGGTTCCTCGAAATGCTCTCCAAGAATCAGTTCACTAATTAAACACGGAGCACACCGAACAGACTTGAGTCACCAACCTCGCCAGACCGTCCGACGGTCGATTATCAGGTTGGTTCTATCATGGTCATAATGAGCTCATAAGAAAAATAGAAGTTACCTTCTGAAAACATACAGTATTGTTACACTGTGTTGCGTTTTAATAATAAAATGTCATGATTTTGCATCTCGGACTCTTTTTTTATTATACAGTTGAAGAGAATCTAATGCAATGGTTTTTTAATTAAAAGCAAGCCTGGTCTTATTTAAAACACGTTACAACAGGCATCAGCAAAGCTGCGAATGTAAAAAACTAAATTAACTATATTTTTTTACAACAACGTATTGTATTGTCAAAAATTTACATCTTTTTGCTGGATACTCGAGTTGCCAGCAAAAAGCTGTAAATATTTCACAATACAATATGTTGTTGTAAAAAAAGATTTACAACAACATATTGTATTGTGAAGTATTTATAGATATTACCTGGCAACTTGAGTTGCCAGGTAATATCTGTAATCTGTCTGTATCTGTAATTTGAAAAGAATACAAGATAATGTTGTAAACTAAATTACAATAAAATATTGTTTTCCTTTAAAAAAACAAAACATTGCTCTAATTTCTGTATAACAATAACCTGTAAAAGAAATACTGTATTATACTGTAATTATTTTTACAGTTATTAACAGTAACTAATAGTAATTTTACAAGATTTTGCTGGCAACTTTTTTGCCAGGTGTTTACTGTAAAATCTACAGTCAAATTCGTTACAGTGCGGTCAGTCACATGACAGTTAAGTTTAGTTCTGGTACATTTAAAAGTTAGCTTGTTTGTGTTCTTCACCTGTTACCTAGGTTACAACTGGCTGTTCGATATAGCGAGTGTTGAACGTCCTTGCTCATTAAGATAATGTAACTAGAACTGCACGCAGTTACAACGGGGTCCAAGCCTCCCCGCGCAAGTCGGCGCCCCCGACCGGCGAAGCGCACGAAAGGGGAACCCGAAGCGAAATGGCGGGGGAGGCGGACGTCGGGAAATACGGAGAGGCGCACGTAACGGTACGGATTAATAGCACAATGTAACTCTGGGCTTTCTACATGTACCCTGTTAATTTCAAGTAATTGACTTTAGAGGAAGTGGTTCATCCAGACGTTTGCCCGTTGGCCACGCCCACTTGTACCAATCAACACCCCGCTCTAAGGGCCGCCTCAGGAGTGGGCCTAGATGGTATCCATCAAACTTGGTAAAAATCGGATGAGCGGTTCATGAGATATAAACTTTTTGTATTTGTAGCGCCCCCTAGTGGCCAATGTTTGTAAAAGTATAAGCTTAGAGTATCATAGCAAAGAATAATCTAAAGTTTGGCTTTGACAGCATTTATTTTGGCCAAGATATGGCAAAGTACATTCATGAGAAATACAGGTTTTTGTATTTGTGGCGCCCCCTAGTGGCCAATGTTCGTCAGATTTGTGTCAGAGCCTCAGAGGGTCATGCCAAGGAATATTCTAAAGTTTGGCTTTAACAGCATTTATCTTGGCCGAGATATGGCAAAGTCGGTGTTTTCATAGTTAGCTACACAAATTTGTTTGCCCGTAATACGCGCAATTTTTATTCTATAAAATATCTTTATGCAACCTTTGGTCAGGTCAGTCTGGAGATGCCGTGTGCCAAGTTTTGTGCAGATCCATTGCACGGTCTAGGTGGAGTTCGAAAAAATTGGTTTTTGATAAATCGCGATTTTTCACGCATAAAAGTCCGGTCGGAAATGGGCGTGGCCTATATCACTAGATTCAGTAGGATCCAGGGAACGCGTGGATATAAGGTTTTTAACTTTCCGATGTAAGGTTTGGGAGTTATAGGGCCAAACGTGTTTTTTCTGCTATAGCGCCACCTAGTGGTGGACGTGGGTAAATTTTTGTGTCTGAGGTCTTTGCGCAGTTTAGGACTAGTCCTGAAAATGGCGCGTCGCCACCATGTACGGTTTAGGCTGCAGTACCACTTTTATGCGGGGAAGAAAATAATGATGAAGAAGAAGAAACCGTAGGAAAACAATAGGGTTCCACAGCCCTGCTGTGTGAACCGCGTATTGCTATGCAATACCGGCGGTGCACGCATCCTCGGGCTTGGACCCCTAATTAATAGTGGGTTCATTGTTATTATTTACTAGCATATATGATTCCTATGCATTGTGTATGGTAGCCTTTAAAGTGTTGTTTATTAGGGGTCCAAGCCCGAGGATGCGTGCACCGCCGGTCCTATTGTTTTCCTACGGTTTCTTCATTATTTTCTTCCCCGCATAAAAGTGGTACTGCAGCCTAAACCGTACATGGTGACGACGCGCCATTTTCAGGACTGGTCCTAAACTGCGCAAAGACCTCAGACACAAAAATTTACCCACGTCCACCACTAGGTGGCGCTATAGCAGAAAAAACGCGTTTGGCCCTATAACTCCCAAACCGTACATCGGAAATTTAAAAACCTTACATCCACAGGGTAGATGTAGAAAGCCCAGAGTTACATTGTGCTATTAATCTGTACCGTTACGAGCGCCTCTCCGTATTTCCCACCGTCCGCCTCCCCCGCCGTTTCGCTTCGGGTTCCCCTTTCGTGCGCTCCGCTGGTCGTGGGCGCCGACATGCGCGGGGAGGCTTGGACCCCGTTGAAACTGCGTGCAGTTCTAGTTTCTTTTATTACCACACAAACAGCCATAGCAGAGCTACCCCGCCCCCACCCCCATGTTTATACTGATGCTTGATTGTAATAAAGCATCAACAGAGAGAAGTTATAAAGAGCCTTTTCTCCATGTCCACTGTATTTTATCAGCATCTCTCTAGTAACATCTGTCTGGTCCAGGTATCTTTGTCATTCACATGGCTACTTTTACTTTTATACTTTAAGTAAATTTCCAAGCTTCTACTTTGTTACTTTTACTTGAGTAAAGATGTTAAATCAGTACTTCTACTTTTACCAGAGTATTTTTTAACACAATTATCTGTACTTCTACTTGAGTATGGGAAGTACGTACTTTTGCCACCTTTGGCCAACACTAGAAAATACGGTCAGTGTTTTCTTTGTGCAAACAGTAGCAGTCAAACATATCAGAATATACTGATATTCTACACAGTGAAAATCCTCAGTTTGAGGACAGTGAGTAGAAGTAAAACAGTCTTTATCTGTGATTTATCAGGTGTTAGCGATAATGATAAACACTGTAACTGTGTGTACTTACAGGTTCAGCTGTTTGGGTGTTTGCCTTAAAAAACACAAAGAGACAGGAGATGGTTCATATCTGCCAAGACAACTATGATGAGCTGTGTTTTCATTGATTTTTTTTTTCTAATGTGTTGTGTACTATGTAATCTATGTATTTTATGTAGTTTTTTTTGTAAAGTTACTTGATCAACTTAAATTTTTCATTCTTACCCTCAACTATTATGTTATCATTTAATTAGAATAGGGAGTTCATGTTTTTGATTGTTCAGCTGTTTTAAATAGAACAGTAGACTTTACTCACCGACCACATATCCCAAGGCACAGCTGTCTAAAAGGGGCAGAACAAATATATTGTTTTACAGATATATATACACATCAACATATTTCTATAAATGACTCCTGATGGCATTAACTGGGAAAGACTTACCAGACATCTTTATTCACTCATGTCGTCAAACGATATTTATAAAATGACTGTTTTACTTGTTTTGGTATTCAAGGCTCTGTGTTTGACATTCATTAGTATTTGCTCTGAAAGATTAAATAGAGTAATAGCATTCTGAAGTCTCACTCCCTTTGTGTATGTGTGTGTGTGTGTGTGTGTGTATGTTGTAATCACAAGGGGAACAGTCACCTGATCTATCTGAGACTGCGATAAATAAAATATGCTGAGAGCAAGTGATCTGTTTTAGTTTGTTCTACTTTAGTCTGTCGACAGTCCCCAGGCCAGGAAAATGAGCTTTTCAGAGTCCTCTTCTTACGTAGTGTTTTGCTTTGTCTAATCAAACATACTCAGGTGTACATTATGGTTGAAACTGTTGCAAGTGAAACGTGATTGTTTTTCTGAAGTGAACCTGTGGTATCGGCGAAACACTTTCATCTGGCTGAAAAGCATCAAAGTCCATGTCCAGAAGAGACTGTCCCGGCCGTTCATTGGGCTTTGGACAAAAAAACAAAACAACAGGTCAGCATACAACACACAGGGCATATTAGTTACTATATTACATACTACATATTAGTACTCTGTCTATTTTAGGAGTTGCTAATGAACGTCACAGACCTGCGATGGTGAAGGTGCTGGTAGAAATTCTCCTCCAAACAGGTCGATGATCTGCTCCTCTGCCACCTCCTTGGTAGGTGTGGCCTTTGGTGGGGGGGGCACCGGTGGCCCCTTTTTAAGCTGGTGAAAAACAAAATAAGCCGTTATTAAATCAATTCAGCAGCATTTTACTAATCAAAGAGAATGGATGGAGCAATATACATAAATGATGACATAGTCTGTTATTATTTTGATTAACTATTATTATTTACAGTAGAAGCACTCGCAAGTCACACACACATAGTTCTCTTTCTGTCACCAGGATTGGCTGAGGCATTCATTACTATTCTACCTGGATACAGAAAAGAGAACTGCGGTGGGGGGGATGGGATAGTAAGACTCTGTATTCATGTTGATGTTGTCAATGTTGCAGTCTTTAATTATAGATTTGACCAGCAGTTTGCAATGACTGCAGGTTATTTTTGAGCAGTGATATAAGTGACATCAGAAACATAAAAGCATGTAAGTGAGATAAAATAAATTATAGTAGTCAGTCAGAATATGGAACGACACTGCAATCGTTCCCCTTTCAAAGCAAGGGCTCAATCGGGGTGGACTTTGTGTTTGAAAGGGTTAACCCGCGTTGACCTAGGCGGCTTCACAACGCAGGTCAAGAGTTGGGTTGATTTCAATGTTAATTGCACACAACCAGGGTCGCTACCAAGCACTATGGGAGAAATTATGTCATTAGTTGGAAAGTGGAGCCCACCAACAAACAAGATGTTGTCTCACTGCGATTTAAAATGTAACCACTGTGAAACAATCATAAAACAATCAAATCATGAAAACCTTTTTATTTCTCTCATTCACAGCACTGCCGCTTGCTCTCTTTGCAGGCACAAATCGCTTTTTGTCTTTTTTAAAAATGAGTTGGGAAGCTGACAGCAAAGCCTAACTAGTTTTCCAGAGGAAAGCAACATCATTTGCCTTTAAATGGGGTGATGGCATGACTTACACGGACACATAAGCACACATACAACACGTACACACATATTTGTCCAAATGCCTTTGACAAACATGACAAACATGTGAACTCTACTCTACTATGTTGGAGTATGTTGAGTATGGAGACTTTAAAGGTGCTGTAATTGTCTTCCTGTGTAAAGACAGAGTGGAGTACAGAAGGAAGTCCCACTCCCTCTGAGTGGGGTGTAATCTCAGCTTCTCAGGTGTTTGTAACTGGTTCCTGCTGCGTGGCCGTGCATGTGAGTCCCTCCCTTTGAAACTCGTTCCCCCTCCCATCGTGTTCATGTCCCACACTTTTGTTAGTCGCATTTCTCTGGAGTTGCATACGGATCCTGCAACTTTTGTAACGCCAACCTCTATCCGTATGAAAGCCGACCTCTATCCGTATGAGAGCTGACCGCTATTCGTATGAGAGCCGACTGCTATTCGTATGAGAGTCGACCTCTATCCGTATGCATGCTGACCTCTATCCACATGAGAGCCGACCTCTATCCGTATGAGCGCTGACCTCTATCCGTATGAGAGCCGACCTCTACCTCTATCCGTATGAGCGCTGACCTCTATCCGTATGAGCGCTGACCTCTATCCGTATGAGCGCTGACTTCTATCTGTATGAGCGTTGATTTCTGGGTTGCGCGCAGTGCAGAGAGGCAGTTTAGCCTAGGCCGTAGGAGCACTATGCTGTTATTAGCTTGTCATTAGCACTGCTAGCCATTACAGCTCAGCAACCAGAGACGAAAGCCGTGTGCAGCCGTTACAGACTCTGAAGGTCAATCAAGCTCTGCTGAGAGCCATGTAGAAGCAATTCCAGCACAGACTGGATTTTGTTCTGAGTTTCATATACAGCACCTTTAACCGTTACTTCCAGCTATCAGCTCTACTGTAAATAGCAACTCTGCTGTCATATACTTACTCAGCACATACAGAAACAGACACATGTCACATGATCACTCACCAGGTAACAGACAAAGTGCAGCAAAGAAAAGCAGTCACACAAAGTTACTGTGAAGTTCTAACAAACACATCTGATTCAAGTAGAGAAAGGAAATACTCTACGGTATTCATCAAATACTAAAACATTTCTATCAATTACTGTTTATGCAAATCAACATTTTCTTATACGTTAATAGACCAACAAAATCTAACATTTATGTGTGAAGGAGATCTTGAACTTTCTATAATCAGATCTACCTGTTAATATAGAATACTTTAGGATCAGATCTACCTGTTAATGTAGAATACTTTGGGATCAGATCTACCTGTTAATATAGAATACTTTGGGATCGGATCTACCGATTAATATAGAATACTTTGGGATCAGATCTACCTGTTAATATAGAATACTTTGGGACCAGATCTACCTGTTAATATAGAATACTGTAGGATCACATCTACCTGTTAATATAGAATACTTTGGGATCAAATCAACCTGTGAATATAGAATACTTTAGGGTCAGATCTACCTGTTAATATAGAATACTGTAGGATCAGATCTACCTGTTAATATAGAATACGGTAGGATCAGATCTACCTGTTAATATAGAATACTTTAGGTTCATATCTACCTGTATTGGGGATTTGGGGCGTGGCGGTCCAGGTGAGACAGGGCGGAGCATGTGGTTGGAGCTGGCGTCGGGACTGTCAGGTGGACTCTCAGAATCTGGAGGTGAGGGGGTTCGGGCGAGTCGCAGCGGCCCAGAATCACTGAAGGACAAGATAAATCCACTTAAGTAAACTTTACTACGGTCTAAGTCTAACCCTAACCCTAACCATCCATCCATCCATCTTCATCCGCTTATCCAGTATTGGGTCGCGGGGCCAGCAGCTCCAGCAGAATACCCAAAACTTCCTTTCCCCGAGCCACATCAACCAGCTCCAACTTGGGGATCCCAAGGTATTCCCAGGTTAGAGATATAATCTCTCCACCTAGTCCTTGGTCTTCCCCGGGGCCTCCTCCCAGCTGGACATGCCTGGAACACCTACCTAAGGAGGCACCCAGGAGGCATCCTTACCAGATGCCCAAAGCCAGTTGGGGTACTGGCTCCTTTAGACGCGAAGGAGCAGCAGCTCTACTCCAAGCTCCTCTTTGATGACTGCGCTTCTCACCCTATCTCTAAAGGAAACGCCAGCCACCTTCCTGAGGAAACCCATTTTGGCCACTTGTACCCTGGATCTTGTTCTTTCGGTCATGACCCAGCCTTCATGACCATAGGTGAGGGTAGGAACAAACATTGACCGGTAGATCAAGAGCTTCGCCTTCTGGCTCAGCTCCGCTGCTCCAATTCTCTGACCAATCTCATGCTCCATGGTCCTCTCACTCGCGAACAAAACCCCAAGGTATTTAAACTCCATTACTTGGAGTAAGGACTCATTCCCTACTTGAAGACGGCCCTCTATCGGTTTCCTGCTGAGAACCATGGCCTCAGATTTAGAGGTGCTGATGCTCATCCCTGCCGCTTCACACTCGGCTGCAAACCGATCCAGTCAGTGCTGAAGGTCACAGACCGATGACGCCATCAGGACCACATCATCTGCAAAAAGCAGCGATGAGATCCTGAGCCCACCGAACTGCAACCCCTCCCCACCCCAACTACACCTCAATATCCTGTCCATAAATATTACAAACAGGATTGTGACAAAGCGCAGCCCTGGAGGAGGCCAACCCTCACCTGGAACGAGTCCAACTAACTGCCGACATCCCAAACACAGCTCTCGCTTTGGTTATACAGAGATTGGATGGCCCTGAGAAGGGACCCTCTCACCCCATACTCCTGCAGCACCTCCTACAGTATCTCCCAGGGGACACAGTTATACGCCTTCTCCAGATCTACAAAACACATGTAGACTGGTTGGACATACTCCCAGGCTCCCTCCAAGATCCTTGAGAGAGTGAAGATCTGATCCATTGTTCCACAACCAGGACGGAATCCGCATTGCTCCTCTTCAATCTGAGGATCGACTATCGGCCAAACCCTTCATTCCAGCACCTTGGAGTAGACTTTACCAAGGAGGCTGAGAAGTGTGAAACCCGTGTAATTGGCACATACCCTCTGATCCCCCTTTTTGAAGAGGGGAACCGGTCTGCCACTCCTTAGGCACTATTCCAGACTTCCACGCAATGTTGAAAAGGCGTGTCAACCAAGACAGCCCCTCCACACCCAGAGCTTTCAGCATTTCTGGACGGATCTCCTCAATCCCCAGGGCTTTGCCACTGTGGAGTTGTTTAACAACCTGAGCGACCTCCACCAGGGAAATTGACGACAATCCCCCATCATCCTCCAGCTCTGCCTCCACCACAGAAAATGTGTCAGTTGGATTTAGGAGTTTCTCAAAGTGCTCATTCCACCGCTCTATTATCTCCCCAGTTGAGGTCAACAACGTGTCACCTGTCAGTGCCTCCGGAGTCCTCTGTGATAACATATCCTGGAAAGAGTCCTTCTTCAGTCAGACGGCTTCCCTGACCATCAGTGTCCACCAGGGTGTTTGTTGGCTACCACCCCTTGAGGCACCTAAGACCCTAAGACCACAGCTCCCCGCCACAGCTTCATCAATGGAAACATTGAACATTGTCCACTCAGGTTCAATGCCCCCAGCCTCCACAGGGATGCTCGAAAAGCTCCGCCGGAGGTGTGAGTTGAAAGTCTGTCGGACAGGGGCCTCCTCAAACGTTCCTAATTTACCCGCACTACCTGGAACTAGTGGAGGAAACTACTAGAACTGTTGGGTCCTTGTAAATTCTGGAGTGTAGTCTAGACCTACTCTATCTGGTCTAGACCTATTCTATCTGTAAAGTGTCTCGAGATAACTCTTGTTATGAATTGATACTATAAATAAAATTGAATTGAATAGAACCTGTTTGGGCTTACCAAGTCTGTCCAAAGTCTTCCCCCACCCCCTGACCCAACTCAATACCAGATGGTGATCAGTTGACAGCTCCGCCCCTCTCTTCACCCGAGTGTCCAAAACATACGGCCTCAGATCAGATGAAACGATTATAAAATCGATCATTGACCTTTGGCCTAGGGTACTCTGGTACATGTTTGAACATGGTGTTTGTTATGGACAATCCATGACTAGCACAGAAGTCCAACAACAGACAACCACTCTGGTTCAGATCAGGGAGCTCGTTCCTCCCAATCACGCCTCGCCAATTATCTCCATCATTGCCAACAGGTGCGTTGAACCCTAACCCACATTACTAATTCAATTTCAGAAATATTACACTTGTTACAGTCTCAGTAAAGCGTCAGCATAGATGATCAGCTGAACCTTGGGATTCAATTTTTCTGCTGCAGAAATCTACAGTTTCAAATGCTCATGCTTCTGAATTTGTGATGGAGAGGACAGCAAGATCCTTGAGGATCTGATCTTTTTTTAAAGATGCTGAGCTGCAGACACCTGGTCAAGCCTGATCATCCTGCTCTCATTTTCAAAAACAACAACCTCAGCATTAGAACAATCTAAAGAGATATTAAAATTCCACCCAGTGAATATTTGGTAAAACCATGTAAATGTTGTTGGATTCCCAGAGTAAGAACGTGCACAGACCTTGGAGCTCCTTGTATGGTGAACATTTTGTCCGAGTGCTGCTCAGCCAGTTTGGTCATCACTTCATAGAGCTGTCTGCAGACCTGAAGCGTTAGAGAGTTACAGGGAAACACAAGTGGATATTCAGTCCAGTTCACCACTTTACAGCATCCACGGAAACACAACGTCCCAAAGTGACCTACCCCATTGGTCAACTGATGTCTTTGATGGCTCATACTGAACACTATCAAACCTTTTCATTGGTTTATCTGTTTGGTCATTTTGTAAAAAAACAAAGTAGGGAATCAATCAAACGTAATATGAGCCCTGTAAAAATTATTCAGCAGGTCATGATGTACACATGGCCAGATTTTATTATATTATCATATTCTACTTTGTTCTGAGGAAACTATAATTGATGCATTTCTTGCCAAGATGGGTTTAATGACAGCCCCCCTCACCAGAGAGATCTCGCGGTGAAACTTGGCCTCCAGTTTGGTTATGCTCTTATAGGTGCTGATGTAGAAGCCGACCCGGCTGCAGAGCAGAAACAAAGAGAGTTAGGGTTTGTGATTGGTGACTTGTTCTCCAGATAATTGAAACTGTTGAATAAACTCATCTGCCTCTTGAAGGTTCCTTTACAGATACACATACATATAACATTATAGCTTTATTTTGATGAATGTCCTTTTTAATACAGGATGTGATGACGAGTGGCGAGGGCGGAGCAACGCCCTTAAATGGAGGGGACAAGAGATGCTTGGGGAGGAACACCTTAACAACCATGGATCTGTCAAAGTGACATTAATCGATGGCAACATACCAACACCAGAGAAAACATGACTGCACTGCATGAAGCAGGTTCACCAACTTCATTTATCAATTTGAGATTACATGTTGCAGCTTCCGCCGCATGAATTCAGAGGAGCATTCGGCGAATGTGCGGCTTAAACGCAGTTTAAATATGCAGTGTTTGCCTACTCGGCGTACGCCGTGGTGATGGTGCAGACCCACTTTCACCACTTTGATGCAGCCGGGTTTCCATATAAACTAGCGATCCCTTCTGGCTAGCAGTAGCAGAGCGTGATATGGTGTTGTCAGACAGGTGTGTATGAGATCTGACTCACCTGTCCCACAGAGTTGGCAGTTCATCCTGCAGGCCGACGTTCAATTCATCAAACACTTTCTGAGCCTTTTTCAACTCTTCTTCTGCCTTCAAACAGAAACAGGTCTGTTTAATCAGATGTACGGCAGCTGAACAGGTGCCGATAACATCTGGCCCTTTACGTGACTCACCTTCATCACCTTTCGGTCATTCTTCATCCCTGCCACCTGCAGAGTTTCCATGTGATGGCGAGCGCTGTCGTAGTCAATGAGTTTCCGACTTCTTTTGGCCACGCGAGTCTGAAATGTCACAAAGTTTCAGTTTGAAGATGATGAATCAACCCTGTAAAAATTCTTTGATAAGAAGAAAAACTGTTACTTTGAGGTCTGGAAACTGGAGCAGGTACTCGTCCAGGTTCAGCAGCGTTGAGTCCACCAGTTTGTTATGGAAGTCCTCCCACATTGCATCACAGTCCTGTAGGAAATACACAACAACTCATGTTGTCAGGGAAACACATTGAAAATGCTGTGCACCACCAAGGTATCCAGGGATCCACATTTCTACGTCCTTGCCTTGGGGTTGGGTTAGGCTAACCCTGACTATGGTTTAAAAATAATAATAATACCAGCAGTGTGAACATGACTTTACCAAATCAGGATCAATAAAAACATAATTCAAAGTGGAAACGTTGGTTGGAAGGACTACATTACATATGCAAGCAAAGATCATACTTGTTAGTAAACAATTGATGTAGCCTAAATGATTTCAAAGAAACAAAAACAACCTGACAAATCCAATAAACCAAAATGCTTGCCACAGCGAGGGCTACTGGAACTGCACGGCTGCATTCGGCAGCGTTACAGTTCAACTGGCTCTCAGAGATCAAATATTAACTGCAGAGCGATGCTTCTTCAACAGGAGTTGGTAAGTGAAAAAACCTTTTAAGTCCATTTCAAGCCAACACTCAGAACATAAACTGGTCTGGACCAGGTAAGCTCTGCAGCAGAAAATACCATGGCATCTCGCCAGGTCCCCGGTAGCGCGACCATACGACACATGATGCCCTCTTGAACAAAAAGACTTGTCCCCATCATCTGTAGACATCTGTAAATCAGCGGAGACTTTTCTTTTGGCGCCACAACTCCCACAAAATGACTCAATTTACTGTCAGAATTTGATCCAATCATTCCAATAACATCTGAAAAGTCTAGAAGAACCGCACGATAAAAATCACTGAATCTCCATTCAAGTTAGTGGAGCGCTAAACAGGAAGCAGCCGGCTCGGCCAGCAGAGGTCTCTAGTGTTCCTGCTCTCTGGGCCACAGTGAGGAAGCAGCGCCGATCATTGGGTCATCGGGTTGTTGCTCCATGATGCTTCACTGAAAATGTTTAGAGGAATAAACCAGGCTGTGGCCCTAACACTGTTATCATTGATCTATGGATCAACCTGGCTTTAGACTCAACAGACCCCCTAAGCCCTCTGGACATCTGTGTGTGTTGTGTTTGGGTCTGATTTGATGACTGACCTTCCCAATGACCATGACATCATCTTTCCCGTGCCAGTCAGGTTCGTAGACTTCGTGCAGAGACTGAGTCAGGTTGATGGAGGCCTGCTGCATCCCTGCATAGAAGAACACTGTAATTTACTCCCCCTCTTCAGTAGCTCCCCGAGGCTTTAATAAAAAGTTATATGGAAATGAACAAGGCTTATTTTTTAACATTTTGAATTGAAGTAATTATTGTTGAAGGCCTAAAATGGTTCTAACATTCTCCATTTGCCCTTTATAGCATTTCCGTCCACTAAAATCTGCATCTACCAAGAAAAAGAGCAATACAAGACATGGTGCATATCAAAGCATCTAATCTTAGACTTAAAAACCAGATTGAGTTAATAGTTCAGAAAATATCTGCATCGTGTTCCCTTAAAAATGGAAACAAACGTTGCCATATTTGTGAGTGATCATTTAGCCTTAAATACATTGTTATAACTGCGAATTCTTTACAACTGACCGTTGTTAAGAATAACATACATTGCATATGTTGCCATACATAGCAGAGCATTGCCATGGATGCAGTTCGGATCACTGTGGAGTCCAGTTATCAATCCGCTGAATAAAGTCCAGTTAATTTATCAACTGTGGCAAAAAGTGGGGCAACTCCTGTCCTCAATACAGGCAACAGCAGCCTATCTGGTGAGCACCAATCGCTATATCTTTATATACGGCCTATGATCAGCAGTCAGGACAACAACGCTAATTAGCTGGCTTAGCTACAATGCAACATGTTCAACGTTAACTTACAGGTGTGTCAACATGTAGCAGCTGTACAAAAAGGAAACGAGATAAATGAGGACATAAACGTCAACATGAATATTCCCAAAGAAGTCCCATTCACCGTGTCTCACTTCACCGTCAACGGAGATGTTTAATGTGAAGGTTAGGGTACAGTACAACAGCATATAATGGGGGATAACAAATCATGCCCAACCGGTGTCTTTGGCCAGAAATGTATTCGCTTGGGTAGTTCAGGTAGCTTGGGTAGTTTGAGTAGTTCAGGTAGCTTGGGTAGTTTGAGTAGTTCCGGTATCTCAGTATCTAGGTATCTCGGGTGTTTCAGGTAGCTCGGGTAGTTTGGGTAGCTCGGGTAGCTCGGGTAGTTCGTGTATCTCGGTATCTCGGGTAGTTTGGGTATCTCGGTATCTTGGTAGCTTGTAGCTTGCAGCTCAGGTAGTTTGGGTAGCTCGGGTAGTTCGTGTATCTTGGTATCTCGGGTAGTTTGGGTTGCTCGGGTAGCTTGGCTAGTTCGGGTATCTCGGTATCTTGGGTAGTTCAGGTAGTTCGGATAGTTTGGGTAGCTCATGTAGTTCGGGTATCTCAGTATCTTGTACCCCGGGTAGCTCGAGTAGCTTGGATAGTTTTGGTAGCTCTGGTAGATCAGGTATCTTGGTATCTCGGTAGCTTGTAGCTTTTAGCTTGTAGCCTGGGTTGCTCGGGTGGTTCGGTATCTCAGTAGTTTGTAGCTTGTAGCTTACAGCTTGTAGCTTATAGCTCGGGTAGCTCGGTAGCTTGTAGCATCTCGGTAGCTTGTAGCATCTCGGTATCGCGGTAGCTTGTAGCTTACAGCTTGGGTAGTTTGGGTAATACGGGTAGCTCGGGTAGCTTGGGTATCTCGGTATCTTGGTATCTCTGTAGCATGTAGGTTGTAGCTTACAGCTTGTAGCTCGGGTACCTTGGGTAGCTTGGCTAGCTCGGGTATCTCGGTATCTCGGGTAGTTTTGGTAGCTCGGGTAGTTTGGGTATGTCGGTATCTTGGTAGCTTGTAGCTTGTAGCTCAGGTAGTTTGGGTAGCTTGGCTAGTTCGGGTATCTCGGTATCTTGGGTAGTTCAGGTAGTTCGGATAGTTTGGGTAGCTCATGTAGTTTGGGTATCTCAGTATCTTGTACCCCGGGTAGCTCGGGTAGCTTGGATAGTTTTGGTAGCTCTGGTAGCTCTGGTAGATCAGGTATCTTGGTATTTCGGTAGCTTGTAGCTTTTAGCTTGTAGCCTGGGTAGCTCGGGTGGTTCGGTATCTCAGTAGTTTGTAGCTTTTAGCTTACAGCTTGTAGCTTATAGCTCGGGTAGGTCGGGTAGCTCGGTAGCTTGGAGCATCTCAGTATCGCGGTAGCTTGTAGCTTGCAGCTTGGGTAGTTTGGGTAATACGGGTAGCTTGGGTATCTCAGTATCTTGGTATCTCTGTAGCATGTAGGTTGTAGCTTACAGCTTGTAGCTCGGGTACCTTGGGTAGCTTGGCTAGCTCGGGTAGTTTGGGTAGCTCGGGAAGTTCAGCTATCTTGGTATCTCGATATTTCAGTAGCTTGTAGCATACAGCTTGTAGCTTGTAGCTTGGGTAGTTCGGGTAGTTCGGGTAGCTCGATATCTCTGTATCTTGTTAGCTTGTAGCTTGTAGCTTACAGCTTGTAGCTTGTAGCTTGTAGCTCGGGTAGTTCAGGTATCTCGTTATCTCGGTAGCTTGTAGCTTTTAGCTTACAGCTTGCAGCTCGGGTAGTTCAGGTATCCCAGGTAGCTCGGGTATCTCGGCATATCGGTACCTTGGTAGCTTGTAGCTTAGAGCTTGTAGCTTGGGTAGTTTGGGTAGCTCGGGTATCTTGGGTAGTTCAGGTAGTTCGGATAGTTTGGGTAGCTCATGTAGTTTGGGTATCTCAGTATCTTGTACCCCGGGTAGCTCGGGTAGCTTGGATAGTTTTGGTAGCTCTGGTAGCTCTGGTAGATCAGGTATCTTGGTATTTCGGTAGCTTGTAGCTTTTAGCTTGTAGCCTGGGTAGCTCTGGTGGTTCGGTATCTCAGTAGTTTGTAGCTTGTAGCTTATAGCTCGGGTAGCTTGGGTAGCTCGGGTAGCTCGGTAGCTTGGAGCATCTCAGTATCGCGGTAGCTTGTAGCTTGCAGCTTGGGTAGTTTGGGTAATACGGGTAGCTTGGGTAGCTTGGGTATCTCAGTATCTTGGTATCTCTGTAGCATGTAGGTTGTAGCTTACAGCTTTTAGCTCGGGTACCTTGGGTAGCTTGGCTAGCTCGGGTAGTTTGGGTAGCTCGGGAAGTTCAGGTATCTTGGTATCTCGATATTTCAGTAGCTTGTAGCATACAGCTTGTAGCTTGTAGCTTGGGTAGTTCGGGTAGTTCGGGTAGCTCGATATCTCTGTATTTTGTTAGCTTGTAGCTTGTAGCTTACAGCTTGTAGCTTGTAGCTTGTAGCTTGGGTAGTTCAGGTATCTTGTTATCTCGGTAGCTTGTAGCTTTTAGCTTACAGCTTGCAGCTCGGGTA
The DNA here is from genome assembly GCA_013375575.1 of Percina caprodes. Lineage (NCBI taxonomy): Eukaryota > Metazoa > Chordata > Actinopteri > Perciformes > Percidae > Percina > Percina caprodes. Next base: position 469,383 of record JABXJD010000368.1, on the reverse strand, counting down.
GTTCAGGTATCCCAGGTAGCTCGGGTATCTCGGCATATCGGTACCTTGGTAGCTTGTAGCATAGAGCTTGTAGCTTGGGTAGTTTGGGTAGCTCGGGTAGCTTGGGTAGTTCAGGTATCTCGGTATCTCGGTAGCTTGTAGCTTACAGCTTGTAGCTTGTAGCTCGGGTAGTTCAGGTATCTTATTATCTCGGTAGCTTGTAGCTTTTAGCTTACAGTTTGTAGCTTGTAGCTCGGGTAGTTCAAGTATCCCAGGTAGCTTGGGTATCTCGGTATCTCGGTAACTTGTAGCTTACAGCTTGTAGCTTGGGTAGTTCGGGTAGCTTGGGTAGTTTGCGTATCTCAGTATCTCGGTAGCTTGTAGCTTGTAGCACACCAGTCTGGTGTCCAACGAGGAGGACGAGATACTGTGGTGATGACTGACAGACAAAGGGTTGCACAGCAACAGAGTTTACATTGCCATGGATGCAGGATCCCTCCCATTGAGACCAAACTGATTATTTTCTTTAGCAGAAGTAATACTTTTGTTATAAAATTAATAAAACCCTTTTTAAATCAATATTTTGTGTTGAATAATTCATTTCTTTGGTAAGTAGCCATGTAATAAGCGAGCTAATGTAGAGCGAGGCGGTTGATATGTGAATGCACGACGATCACCCTGTCGTTATTGTAGTTGCCATAACGACCACATCACCAGAAACACATGGATGGTAACACACCTCCACCTCATTCTCCATCACCACTAACATCTTTCCGTTTGGGTCGGATTATACTGCTCAAATATGTTTTCGCACCAGATTACCTTTTTTAGGCTAAAAATGTAACAGCAAAGTTGCTGACTGCTGACATAGGTAATTATGATATACTGTATATATCATAATATATGACTTATGTAATTATGATATAAGTGAAGTTTGTCACCTTTGATGGCAGCCATGTAGGCCTTCATCTCCCTCTGCAGCCGAGCGCCTTCAGACTGACACAACAGACACAAACAGACACATTCAGTCAGTGAATCAGGATTAACAGTCTAATTAATAATACAAATAATAATAATGGATCCTTTATCTTAGTGCTGTGCTTTGTTAGTCTGGACTCAACAAAGCCACCACTGATCCTGAAAGAAACCGATCTCTGCGGTTTCAGAAACAGTTTATCTTTCTGGCTTTCCTTCTGTTTAGGTTGGTCCACACCAACAACAATAACTATGGATATGGCTATAAATACATAGTTACGGTATCGTTGGATCACTTTCAGACGGAGACACTGACCTGAACACACGGAAAAAGGGTTTTGTAGATCTAATGACTGTAGATCTAACGACTGTAGATCTAATGACTGTAGATCTAATGACTGTAGATCTATAGACTGTAGATCTAAGGACTGTCAACATAAAGAATGTAGATCTAAAGACTGTAGCTCTAATGACTGTAAATCTAAAGACTGTAGATCTATGAACTAGATCTAAAGACTGTAGATCTAATGACTGTAGATCTAAAGATGGTAGATCTAAAGACTAGATCTAAAGACTATAGATCTAAAGACTATAGATCTAAAAACTAGAGATCTAATGACTTTAGATCTAAAGACTGTAGATCTAATGACTTTAGATCTAAAGACTGTAGATCTAAAGACTGTAGATTGACTGTAGATTTATTAACTGTAGATCTAAAGACTGTAGATCTAAAGACTGCCGATCTAAAGACTGCCGATCTAAAGACTGCCGATCTAAACACTAGATCTAAAGACTGCCGATCTAAAGACTGTAGATCTAAAAACTGTCGATCTAAACACTTTAGATCTAATTACTGTAGATATAAAGACTGTAGATCTAATGACCGTAGATCTAATGACTGTAGATAGAAAGCCTTTAGATCTAATGACTGTAGATCTAAAGACTGTAGATCTAAGGACTGTCAACATAAAGACTGTAGATCTAAAGACTGTAGATCTAATGACTGTAAATCTAAAGACTGTAGATCTATAGACTAGATCTAAAGACTGTAGATCTAATGACTGTAGATCTAAAGACGGTAGATCTAAAGACTAGAGATCTAATGACTTTAGCTCTAAAGACTATAGATCTAATGACCTTAGATCTAAAGATTGTAGATCTAAAGACTGTAGATTGACTGTAGATTTAATGACTGTAGATCTAAAGACTGTAGATCTAAAGACTGTAGATCTAAAGACTGTAGATCTAAAGACTGCCGATCTAAACACTTTAGATCTAAAGACTGCCGATCTAAAGACTGTAGATCTAAAAACTGTCGATCTAAACACTTTAGATCTAATTACTGTAGATATAAATACTCTAGATCTAATGACCATAGATCTAATGACTGTAGATAGAAAGCCTTTAGATCTAATGACTGTAGATCTAATGACTGTAGATATAAAGACTGTAGATCTAAAGACTGTAGATCTAAAGACTATAGATTGACTGCAGCTCTAAAGACTGTAAATCTAAAGACTGTAAATCTAAAGACTGTAGACCTATAGACTAGATCTAAAGACTATAGATCTAATGACTGTAGCTCTAAAGACTGTAGATCTAAGGACTGTCAACATAAAGACTGTAGATCTAAAGATTATAGATTTAATGACTGTAGATCTGAAGACTATAGATTTAATGACTGTAGATCTAAAGACTGTAGATTTAATGACTGTAGATCTAAAGACTATAGATCTAAAGACGTTCCTCAGAAGTGAGTTTTTGTTGTGTCTGGTATTTCTCAAACTGATTCACTAAATAGCTGAAACCCAAAGGAGCAGATGACCTGTTAGACTGAAACGTTAGTGATATATTTCCAGGGTGAAGCCTAAAGTTCCTTCTCTTACCTCCTGCCTCCTGAAGTTGACGACCACTTGTTCAAACTGTTCATCTTTGGTTTCGTCTGCTTTTCCCAGTTTCTGCAGCACCTGAGAATCACAACATTATGTGTTGCATTATATTTCATTTAGCTGGGTTAGGGTTAGGGGGTTAACACCTAATCCCCTAACATTATGGGTTGCATTATATTTCATTTAGTTGGGTTAGGGGGTTAACACCTAATCATAACCCCCTAACATTATGGGTTTATTCAGCTGGGGTAGGACAGTCCTCTCTGTCCAATCAGAGGCAGAAATGATAAAGACAAACAGCTAAACCCCCCCCCCCAATCATCTCCTCTCCCTTTGGTTTATTTATTAAATACATGTGACGTCATTGTGAGGTGCTTTTCATTTGTTAATCAGCCAATCAGATCCGTTACTGATGATTTTAACGTTTCAATGAGCAACCAACCATCAGTTGTGTTTCTCTAAACATCCTAATTAACAAAAATACAACATTAATAATAATAATAATAATAATAATAATAATAATAAGCAATACAATCGGAAATAAAACAGACAGAATGGTGTGAGGAGGAGAAGCTGCAGAGGCCGCAGCCCGAGACACACACACACACACACACACACACACACACAGATACGCACACACACACAGATACGCACACACACAGACACGCACACACAAACACACAAATTACACCTCCTTCTGCTCCTTCTGTCCGCCGCACCTCCGCCTCCATCCTTCCGACATCCCCCCCCCCCCATCTCCCCTTCACTAATCTCACCTTCTCCTGCGCGCGGTTCAGTCTTTTCTGGACGTTTTTAGCGAAAATTCCCGTTTTTATTTCCGCCATGATGACCGCAGAGAGAGAGAGAGAGAGAGAGAGAGAGAGAGAGAGGATTACAGACTCACAGCAGGGGAGGGGTGTGTGTGTGTGTGTGTGTGTGTGTGTGTGTGTGTGTGTGTGTGTGTGTGTGTGTATTTTAGGGGGCGGGGCTTAACGAGACGACACTGAGCCAGCTGATTGGATAGTTTCTGTAGCTTTAATTAAATGTAATAAAGCCTTTTCAGAGTGTGGTTAGAGTGGGTGTTTAGGCTCAGCAGCAGAATAATAATTCATATTTTATGTGTTTCTATCATATCTTCAGTGCGTAGAAGCCCTTCAGCTTCAGATGTAACATGTCTGAGCTGCTGTTAATCAGGTGGAGCAGATTACACACTGAGCTATATCTGACTCAACAACAGGAAGTGATGTCACACTGCTCCATCTCTTCATTATTAAACTAGATCATAATTAATATGATATCCCTCTGTCTCTTTCATCTTGGACATTTTAAACTCAGCAGCAGAGTATTTAAGTTCATGCTGTTGACTTTCACGCAGATTAATTACTCATGAATATTAAAAATAGAATGTAATAATATTTTGGGTGATGACAAGAATTATTTGTGTAGTTTAGTCATTTTTGAACGGTTAAATTAAAGGGTTGTGAAGATGCTGATATGAGTGTTAATAAGTTCATTCCTGCTTAAAGGAGATGTTTCTGTTTCAGACAACATCCAGCAGAGGGCAGCAGAGACTGAAACATACAGAGAGACATCCTGCAGAGACTGAAACATACAGAGAAACATCCTGCAGAGACTGAAACATACAATTCAATTCAATTCAATTTTATTTATAGTATCAATTCATAACAAACATTATCTCGAGATACTTTACAGATAGAGCAGGTCTAGACCACACTCCAGAATTTACAAGGAACCAACAGTTCTAGTAGTTTCCTCCAGAGCAAGCAGCAGTGCAACAGTGGCGAGGAAAAATTTCCTTTTAGGCAGAAACCTCGGACAGACCCACGCCCAGACCCAGACCCAGGCTCTTAGTAGGTGGTGTCTGACGACCGGTTGGGGTTAGAATGAAGAGTGGCAATAACAGTCACAAAAAAATAGTAGTTTGTAGCAGTTCTTTGTAGTAGTTCATGGCATAGCAGGGCACTGTGCGGCGTTACAAGGCACAGCAGGACGTAGCAGGGCACAGCAGGACGTAGCAGGGCACAGCAGGACGTAGCAGGGCACAGCAGAGCGTAGCAGGATGAACACAGCATCGCAGGACGTGTAGCGGGACCATGGCGACAGCTGCTACCATGATTTTGGAGCCTCCCTGATCCAAGGAAACATGCTGGGCGAAAAAGAACATAAGGACTCCGGGGAATGACTCCCCAGAGCTAGGTTAGTAACTAGGTTAGTAACAAGCATTTCTGGGACATGGATGCACACAAATGGAAAGGTAGAAAGATAGAGGAGAGAGGAACTCAGTGTGTCAAAGGAAGTCCCCCAGCAGTCTAAAACTATTACAGCATAACCAAGAGAGACAAGATAAAGAGAGGGACGTGGTCAGGCTAGAACTCTCCCCAACCGGATCGGGCTGCATGCCCTGCCTCCCTCTAGTTTTATTATATTATTGATTATATGATAGATAGATCTGACAACTATGATGAGAAGCAGGTGGGCCGGGTTAGGTGGACGCTGCGATTCCTCACTCCCTAACAATATTCAATTCTATAATCTAACTAAAAGCTTTATCAAAGAGGAAAGTCTTAAGTCTACTCTTAAATGTGGGGATGGTGTCTGCCTCCCGAACCCAAACTGGAACCTGGTTCAACAGGGGAGGAGCCTGATAGCTGAACGCTCTGGTCCTTGGACCCAGACTGGAACCTGGTTCCACAGGAGAGGAGCCTGATAGCTGAACGCTCTGACTCCCGTTCTACTTTTAGAGACTCTAGGAACCACCAGTAACCCTGCATTCTGGGAGCGCAGTTCTCTTGTAGGGTTGTAAGGTACTATGAGCTCTTTAAGATAAGATGGTGCCTGACCATGAAGAGCTTTGTAGGTAAGAAGAAGGATTTTAAATTCTATTCTGGATTTTACAGGAAGCCAATGCAGAGAAGCTAAAACAGGAGAAATGTGATCTCTTTTCCTGGTTCCTCACTGTCAAAAACAAATTTGATCCTCTTAATCAAGGTACAATGTTGTACCTTGATTAAGAGGATCAAATTTGTACCTTACCTGTTGGTACCTTCTAAGGGACAATATGGTACCTTTGAGGATCAATAATGTACCTTTAACCAAGGTACAACAAAGTACCTTTAGAAAAGGTACAATTTTGTTCCATTAAGGTACCGCCCCAGTGACAAAGCCATTTTGTACCTTTAAGTGGCAAAAAAGTTCCTTTTTAAACGCCTTAAGTGAAAGAAAAAAGAGGCAAACAACTAAGTGAATTTTAGACATTTATTTTAGTCCTTAAAATGAATATGTTTCATTCACAAGATCTCAAACACGTAACATCCCAAAAAAAATGGTTTAGGATGTTATGTCCAATACAAAAAACATTTAAATACATTTTATTAACAACTTCATATTGCCATGTAAAAAACAGTCAACAATAGCTGCATGGCAGGGAATAAATACAATAGCACTATTTATCTTTCAATTTCATGAAAATCACCAATAAGAACTGTGTTCTGGATTAAAAAACTGGCTCATGTGCATTTAGGACAGCTGAATGGTGGAGGTTGTTGATCAAGCTAAAATGTTGATTACCCCGGTCACACTAACAGGTAGAAGCTGGTCACCAACCTCAGACATTTCTAGAACATATCGCTGAATGAAAATCAGGCTGCTCTTCAGACGAGATGGATGATCCACGTTGGAGACGAAGTAAACACAAAAAGCAGCAATAACACCTTCCTCCAAATCAAGTGTCCTGCAGATTGGCTGCCCATCCAGTCTGACCACTGCAAGGACCCTCCAAGTGAGCACAGTCCCCCAGTCAGGGACATCGTGGTACAGTAGGAAAGGGTGACAGTTGCTGATCCTGCAACAGATATCACATCATAATGTAGTATTCACTCAGTTAAATTGCAGAAATCTACCAGACATTCATAAAAAGATATATACATACACACACACACACATATACATGTCTATATACACACACACATATATATATATATATATATATATATATATATATATATATATACACACACACACATATATATATACACACACACACACACACACACACACACACATATGTAAATGTAAAAAATACTCTGTTACAGTAAAAGTCCTGCAGTGAAGATGTTACTACAGTAAAAGTCTAAGTGCCATCAGGAGAATGTAGTTAAAGTATTTAACATTGTAGAAAGTGTAGTATACAGACTATGGTTACACTATAAACTACCGGAGCTAGGTGCATTAGGATCCAGATAAAAACTTCTTTATTGTGTAACCTAAAGATAGATCATATGTCTGATATTAAATAGTTATTTTCCATGTTTCTACTTAGGCCTAACTTCATAACACATTACCTTGATTCTGCTGAAGCCTTCTCTGAACGTCCCGGGAAAGGCTCGAGGGTTAGGGTCACGGTTTCTTTCCACTGCTGAACACATCGGTTGAATTTAGCTTCTTAAACGATCCTTCAAAGAGGTATGAAACCATCCTCTCAGTCAATCCATAGTCCACTGTTTCTCCGTCAACTTCATTATCTAACGTACATTATAGAAAAGAAAAACATCAATGTTAGCCCCTGTTACGGCCTCCATTTAAAGAAACAAACCAAGGCTCAAAACGGATTGGAGGTCAGTCGGTTCTGTCGTTAACCTTACTGGTGTACCGTCATGTTAGTCTATGTACGTTAACGTTAACGTTACATGGTTTTAGCAATATTTTCTAAGATAGTTTGACAAAGAAATTAAGAATAAATCATTATTTAATACCCTCCGTCCAAATGGCTTTAGCATTAACACAGCTAGCTATATTTCAGAACAAAAGACTGTTCGCGGCAAAAATCCTTTTTTCTTTCATTGTTCTCCTCTGACGCCGTAACGTCTTATAGCTAACGTCAACGTTAGCTAGCTCGACCGTTAGCTACCATGTAATAACGTGTAGAATGGAAAACATACAATATGGAACATAATACTGATATTGTTTAAACTATAACTAGTTAACGTTAATAATGGCAATTGTCAATGTCGAGTGTGGCTAGCTAACGTTAGCTAGCTACACTCAACATTGACGAGCTAGAAAACGTTTCTTTAACGCTGACGTTACTTTAATAGCTAGGTGACGGAGCATGAACTTGGCTTGTGCTAATGCTAAAGGTAAAGTTAACGTCCAACTCTGAATATAAACACCAAAAAACACTGATTAATAAAAAAGTCACATAATTTACCTTTGAATTTACTTTGCTCCTCTTCAGTGACCTCTATTCCAAAACGAAGTAACTGTGATTAAATCCTCCGTTGATAAATGTCCGAGCGACATCCTCCCACTCTGATCGCCACTGACAGTTGGATAACTGTCGATTGACGTATGTATCCTTCCGCGCTGCAATATGTATGCTTCCGCCGAGTCGACCTCTCGTTAGACTGTAGCTAGATCCTTCCAACAGAACTTAAAGCGTTAACAATTATGTGAGTTTCATTCTAATAAAAATAGGGTAAAGTGTTTGAAAAACAAATTATTCAATACTGTTTGTGAATATAAATTATTGCATAATCCTCATTACATGCTTAAAAATTAGATTTATTTGGCACATATCCCAAAACTTTACAGTTAATTTAGTTTGACAATTATTGAGTTAGAATATAGTTATATTATATAGATTATATAACTTGTGTTTTTTTATACGTAGAGATGACATATTCTGTTGTGATGAGGATCCACTTATTCCTGCTGTTTTACATTTAAACATAAGGTACAAATATGTACCTTCCACCTCAGAAAGTCCACACTGTACAATGGAAGGTGCAGAAATGTACCTTAAAGGTGCATAATTGTACCTTTAAGATACATTTTTGTACTTTTAAGGTGAACATTTGCTAAGTTTGTACCTTAGGGAACAAAAATTGACCTGTATTGTACCTCTTTTTTTGACAGTGCTGTCAGACCACGTGCTGCAGCATTCTGGACCAGCTGAAGAGTCTTTGTGGACTTTTTTGAGTAGCCTGATAATAAGGAATTGCAGTAATCCAGCCTAGAAGTAACAAATGCATGGACTAGTTTTTCTGCATAATTTTTAGACAGGATATTCCTGATTTTTGCAATATTACGTAGGTAAAAAAAGGCGATCCTTGAAATTTGCATTTTGTGGGAATTAAAGGACATGTCCTGATCAAAGATAAGTCCAAGATTCCTCACAGTGGTGCTGGAGGACAGGGTGATGCTGTAGGCCAGGGTGGTCTGGAAGCCAGGGTGATGCTGGAGGCCAGGGTGATGCTGAAGGCCAGAGGGGTGCTGGAGGCCAGGGTGATGCTGGAGGCCAGGGTGATGCTGGAGGACAGGGTGGTGCTGGAGGCCAGGGTGGTGCTGGAGGCCAGGGTGATGCTGGAGGCCAGGGTGATGCCATCCAGAGTAACTACCTCTTTGGATAATGCGTCATGGAGCTCATCCAGGTTTTAATATCCTGAAGGCACATTTGAAGTTTAGCTAACTGATTAGTTTCATCCGGCTTGATCGATAGATATAATTGAGTATTATCTGCATAACAGTGAAAGTTTATGGCGTGCTTCCTAAGAATATTGCCTAAAGGAAGCATATATAAAGTGAACAGGATTGGACCGAGCACAGATCCTTGTGGGACTCCATGACTAACTTTGGTGTGCGCAGAGGATTCATCGTTAACATGAACAAACTGAGATCGATCTGATAAATAAGATTTAAACCAGCTTAGAGCAGTTCCTTAATGCCAATTAAATGTTCCAATCTCTGTAATAAGATATGATGGTCAATGGTATCAAATGCAGCACTAAGATCTAACAACACCAGTACAGAGATAAGTCCTTTGATGCAATTAGGAGGTCATTAGTCATTTTTACAGTGCTGTCTCTGTGCTACGATGAACTCTAAATCCTGACTGAAAATCCTCAAATAAGCTGTTGCTATGCAGAAAGTCACACAGCTGTTTGGCGACTGCTTTCTCAAGAATCTTAGAGAGAAATGGAAGGTTGGATATAGGTCTATAGTTGGCTAAAACATCTGGATCAGGGTTGGATAGAGGTCTATAGTTGGCTAAAACATCTGGATCAAGGTTGGATAGAGGTCTATAGTTGGCCAAAACATCTGGATCAAGGTTGGGTATAGGTCTATAGTTGGCTAAAACATCTGGATCAAGGTTGGATAGAGGTCTATAGTTGGCTAAAACATCTGGATCAAGGTTGGATAGAGGTCTATAGTTGGCCAAAACATCTGGATCAAGGTTGGGTATAGGTCTATAGTTGGCTAAAACATCTGGATCAAGGTTGGGCATAGGTCTATAGTTGGCTAAAACATCTGGATCAAGGTTGGATATAGGTCTATAGTTGGCTAAAACATCTGGATCAAGGTTGGATATAGGTCTATAGTTGGCTAAAACATCTGGATCAAGGTTGGGCTTTTTCAGAAGAGGTTTAATTCCAGCTACTTTAAAGTGCTGTGGTACATAGCCTGTTAATAAAGACAGATTGGTTATCTAGTAGAGAAGTGTTGACTAAGGGTAAAACTTCTTTAAGTAGCCTAGTCGGGATGGGGTCTAAGAGGCAGGTTGATGGTTTAGATGAAGCCTAGTCGGGATGGGGTCTAAGAGGCGGGTTACTTCGGCTAGAGACTAAAACATACAGAGAAATATCCTGTAGAGACTGAAACATACAGAGATACATCCTGCAGAGACTGAAACATACAGAGAGACATCCTGTAAGAGACTGAAACATACAGAGAAACATCCTGCAGACGCTGAAACATACAGAGAAACATCCTGCAGAGACTGAAACATACAGAGATACATTCTGCAGAAACTGAAACATACAGAGAGACATCCTGCAGAGACTGAAACATACAGAGATACATCCTGCAGAAACTGAAACATGCAGAGAAGCATCCTGCAGAGACTAAAACATACAGAGAAACATCCTGTAAGAGACTGAAACAGACAGAGAAACATCCTGCCTAGACTGAAACATACAGAGAGACATCCTGTAAGAGACTGAAACATACAGAGAAACATCCTGCAGACGCTGAAACATACAGAGAAACATCCTGCAGAGACTGAAACATACAGAGATACATTCTGCAGAAACTGAAACATACAGAGAGACATCCTGCAGAGACTGAATCATACAGAGATACATTCTGCAGAAACTGAAACATACAGAGAAACATCCTGGAAGAGGCTAAAACACACAGAGAAACATCCTGCAGAGACTGAAACATACAGAGACACATCCTGTAAGAGACTTAAACATACAGAGAAACATCCTGCAGAGACTGAAACATACAGAGACACATCCTGCAGAGACTGAAACATACAGATAAACATCCTGCAGAGACTGAAACATACAGAGAAACATCCTGCAGAGACTGAAACATACAGATAAACATCCTGCAGAGACTAAAACATACAGAGAAACATCCTGTAAGAGGCTGAAACATACAGAGAAACATCTTGCAGAGACTGAAACATACAGAGAGACATCCTGCAGAGACTGAAACATATAGAGAAACATCCTGCAGAGACTGAAACATACAGAGATACATTCTGCAGAAACTGAAACATACAGAGAGACATCCTGCAGAGACTGAATCATACAGAGATACATTCTGCAGAAACTGAAACATACAAAGAAACATCCTGTAAGACGCTGAAACATACAGAGAAACATCCTGGAAGAGGCTAAAACACACAGAGAAACATCCTGCAGAGACTGAAACATACAGAGACACATCCTGTAAGAGACTTAAACATACAGAGAAACATCCTGCAGAGACTGAAACATACAGAGACACATCCTGCAGAGACTGAAACATACAGATAAACATCCTGCAGAGACTGAAACATACAGAGAAACATCCTGCAGAGACTGAAACATACAGATAAACATCCTGCAGAGACTAAAACATACAGAGAAACATCCTGTAAGAGGCTGAAACATACAGAGAGACATCCTGTAAGAGACTGAAACATACAGAGAAACATCCTGTAAGAGACTGAAACATAAAGAGAGACATCCTGTAAGAGACTGAAACATACAGAGAAACATCCTGCAGACGCTGAAACATATAGAGAAACATCCTGCAGAGACTGAAACATACAGAGATACATTCTGCAGAAACTGAAACATACAGAGAGACATCCTGCAGAGACTGAATCATACAGAGATACATTCTGCAGAAACTGAAACATACAAAGAAACATCCTGTAAGAGGCTGAAACATACAGAGAAACATCCTGGAAGAGGCTAAAACACACAGAGAAACATCCTGCAGAGACTGAAACATACAGAGACACATCCTGTAAGAGACTTAAACATACAAAGAAACATCCTGCAGAGACTGAAACATACAGATAAACATCCTGCAGACACTGAAACATACAGATAAACATCCTGCAGAGACTGAAACATACAGAGAAACCTCCTGTAAGAGGCTGAAACATACAGAGAAACCTCCTGTAAGAGGCTGAAACATACAGAGAAACATCCTGCAGAGACTGAAACATACATAGAGACATCCTGTAAGAGGCTTAAACATAAAGAGGGACATCTAGCAGAGACTGAAACATACAGAGAGACATGTGAACTGGGTGCCGTGAATTGGGACGTTATATAAAGAATATGTTAGATCATCTCTCTAACTGGGTAAAACTGTTGTTATTGTTGAAACCAGAGAGGTTGATATGTCCGTTCACGAAAATAGCCCCCCACATGCAAACATAGTCCGAGACAGTTTATTCTCCTATCCCAGATTGCATCTGTTGTGTAGCCAGACTGTGGAGATAGAGCTGGACAGGAAGTAGCCGACTCCTTTTAGACCTGGCAGCTAAAGGGTTTTGGAGTCCAGTTCTCTGCTTCCATGATGTGCTCCGGTATGCGGAGGCCTTTGTCTTTGCCTCAGCCGTCTTTGTGTTTCTTAAATCAACTTGTCAACTCAGCGATGAGTTTGTAGGTCAGCGAACAAACAGAGCGTTACCATGCCAACCGGCTGAATCAGATGAACAGGAACCCCATCAGACTCACTCAGGATACTTTCTCACTTTCAAATGTGAGCTTCTGTTTGTGAAACATATGTAACGCTAACTTGACATTGATGTGAAGTTAGATGTATATGAAGATGTATCTGTACCATATGGTTTCAGGTTTAATGAAGTCGTTCCAATGGAAATGGACTGGGGAGGTCTGAGGTCTGCGTCAACAGAATAAAGAGACAACGATGATTCAACGTTGACGAACATCATGTTTAATGACAAAACTAAAAAAGGGCAAAAAATGCAAATAAATTATTTATAGTTGGAAACATCTTTTACACAATTAAGCAGTGACCAAAACCTGCTAAAACCAAGTGTTAAATAATTTGGACTAATAAACTTCACAGATCGGCTATTTGATTTATGGACGGCTCAATCGACTCTCTTTGGCTTTCTGAATCTAACTTTCGACCACAGGTTGTCCTTAGCAACAGGAAATAGGAAATACAACGGCTAAAGGGGAGAGATGGAGATGTTGCATAGTGTTCTCAGGTTGTCCTTAGCAACAGGCAACAGGAAATATAACATCTAAAGCAGAGAGATGGAGATGTTGCATAGTGTTCTCAGGTTGTCCTTAGCAACAGGAAAGACAACGATCTCAGGTCGTTCCAATATGGACGAGATGCGTCGGCACTACACATACGTAACCGTCACTGGGGCGTGCCGCGCTGCAGAGGCAGGGTGTGTGTCACCAGCTCGAGTCTAGGAGCAGCCGCATTCGTCCACCACCATGTCCTGGATGTCCTTCTTGATGATCCTCTGCTCCTCGTTGTAGTACAGCATGGACATGGCCCGCAGCCGCGTGGGGACGCAGCAGGACCGGGCGCCCTGGAACGGGCTGTAGCCCCGCATGCGGTAGTGGTTGATGACGGTGGAGTGAAAGGACAGCGCTGAGCCGCTGAAGCCTGCCATGTGGCTCGGACACTCCCCCTCGCAGTAGTTGGCATGGTAACCGGACGGCGCAATAATCCAGTCGTTCCAGCCGATGTCTTTGAAGTTGACGTAAAACTGCCGTTTGCAGCAGACGCGGATCTTCCCGTCGCACTCCAGACCTCGTTTGACTCGCCGAGGCGTCGCCTCCTCGTCGGCTTGCAGCACGGCCATGAGGAATGGCCGGTGAGACTGGTCCCGGTGGGACTGGTCCCAGTGGGTCTGGTCCCGGTGGATCTGGGCCAGGACGGGCGCGGCATCGCCGCACAGCGGGCAGGACACCCGCAGGTGGAGCGAGCCTCCACCGGCATCCAGAAGCGCCTGTACGCTGCGGGACACGCTGAGCGTGTGCCAGCCGCTGCGCCGAGCGTCCACCATCTTCTCCGAAACACATTCGTCAGTCTTATCGCCGCTGTTGTCATGGTGACACTGCAGCAGCCGCAGCAACACTTTGCCGCTTGCTCGTTTTCCCTTCTTCAGGAAGATCCAGACGTTGGCCTGCTCCACCCGCGCCGTGGCGCCGGCGTCCTGGGACAGGTCAAAGGTCACGCCGTCCGGGGACACTTCTGCGGAGAGAGAGAGAGAGAGAGAGAGAGAGTTATTGTGGTTAGGGTTGATAACACCATAATAACACCAAGACAACATGCAGAACATTAAGAGGTTATTAGTTATGTAACCATGGTGATAACACCATAATAACACCAGGACAACATGAAGAACATTAAGAGGTTATTAGTCATGTAACCATGGTGATAACACCATAAATAACACCAGGACAACATGAAGAACATTAAGAGGCTATTAGTCATGTAACCATGGTGATAATGGTCCTGTAACCATGGTGACAACACCCTGAATGAACAAAGACGATGTGATTAACGATGCCTCTAAATAGACTCCCTATAAGCACACACCCTATAAAAAGCCGGGCTGGTTCAGGAATCTAACACTTTGTTTCCTGCCCGGTAATTACTGACGCCCTCATTCGTCTGAATGGAGAGATTACTCACGGCCGAGACCCCTCGGTATGCCCCCCCCCCCTCACTGTCCCCTAATTTAGGGCCTTTGAGGGACATTTTTAATTAAAGATTCCTCTCAAAGAGAAACTATTTATAGCACAAAGCCTTTCTTTACATTCATGTAGGCTAACAAGCAACATTCATCTTCATCTTCATCATCATATTTTATAACTGAACTCTAAAAACTCAGCTTCAGATGATTTTATTAAAGGAATGATCGATGATGCCGAATGTCTTGTAGCCCCTATAACTACATAACTAACCCTATAACCATACATCTAACCCTATAACTATACATCTAACCCTAAAACTACTCATCTAACCCTATAACTATACATCTAACCCTAAAACTACTCATCTAACCCTATAACTATACATCTAACCCTAAAACTACTCATCTAACCCTATAACTATACATCTAACCCTATAACTATACATCTAACCCTAAAACTACTCATCTAACCCTATAACTATACATCTAACCCTATAACTGCTCATCTAACCCTATAACCATACATCTAACCCTGTAACTATACATCTAACCCTATAACTATACAGCTAACCCTATAACTATACATCTTACCCTATAACTATACATCTAACCCTATAACTATACATCTTACCCTATAACTATACATCTAACCCTATAACTACATATCTAACCCTATAACTACACATCTAACCCTATAACTACATATCTAACCCTATGACTATACATCTAACCCTATAACTACATCTTTAACCCTATAGCTATACACCTAACCCAATAACTATACATCTAACCCTATAACCATACATCTTACCCTATAACTACATATCTAACCTTATAACTATACATCTAACCCTATAACTACTCATCTAACCATATAACCATACATCTAACCCATAACAACATATCTAACCCTATAACCATACATCAAACCCAATAACCATACATCTAACCCTATAACTATACATCTAACCCTATAACTACATATATAACCCTATAACTATACATCTAACCCTATAACTATACATCTAACCCTATAACTACATATCTAACCCTATAACTATACATCTAACCCTATAACTACATATCTAACCCTATGACTATACATCTAACCCTATAACCATACATCTAACCCTATAACTACATATCTAACCCTATAACTATACATCTAACCCTATAACCATACATATAACCCTATAACTACATATTTAACCCTATAACTATACATCTAACCCAATAACTATACATCTAACCCTATAACTACATATCTTACCCTATAACTACATATCTAACCTTATAACTATACATCTAACCCTATAACTACTCATCTAACCATATAACCATACATCTAACCCTATAACAACATATCTAAACCTATAACTATACATCCAACCCTATAACTACATATCTAACCCTGTAACTACATATTTAACCCTGTAACTATACATCTAACCCTGTAACTATACATCTAACCCTGTAACTATACATCTAACCCTATAACTATACATCTGACCCAATAACTATACATCTAACCCTATAACTATACATCTAACCCTATAACCATACATCTAACCCTATAACTACATATATAACCCTATAACCATACATCTAACCCTATAACTACATATCTAACCCAATAACCATACATCTAACCCTATAACTATACATCTAACCCTATAACTATACATCTAACCCTATAACTATACATCTAACCCTATAACCATACATCTAACCCTGACAGGCAGACAGGCAGACAGT
Organism: Percina caprodes; assembly: GCA_013375575.1. Taxonomy (NCBI): domain Eukaryota; kingdom Metazoa; phylum Chordata; class Actinopteri; order Perciformes; family Percidae; genus Percina; species Percina caprodes. The sequence continues at coordinate 452,793 of JABXJD010000368.1, read as the reverse complement.
CAGACAGACAGACAGATGGGCAGACAGACAGACAGACAGACAGACAGACAGACAGACAGACAGACAGGCAGTATGTTGACAGACAGCTTGTCTTCTTCGGGGGTAACATTGACGTAAGTCTTACAGATGTGTTCAGAATAAAATCGGCCCAACATCACTACCATGAATCATATTGTTGGTAGAAGTGATATTTCTACATGTTAGATAGGGTTAGGGTTAGTAATATATAGTATTATATAGCATTTTATAGTCCTAGAAACAGTCCTGACGTGTCTGTGTGACTGAATCAGGAATAGAAAGGGACATGTTCAAAATAATATTCAAAATAATAATAGTGTTGTGTTCAATTAGTGAGCTGAACATGAACTCTGATTGGCTGTCAGACTCACCTGGCTCAGCAAAGGTGATGACCTCAGACGTGGGCTGGGGGGGCGTGGCAGCCCCGCGGCCCCCCCAGCCGTCCTCCTGGAGCTCCACGCTGCCGTCCTCGGCCACGCGGCCCACGTGCAGTTCTTGGATGGCGTTGAGCAGCGCGGCGCGGGGGACGAGCTGCGTCAGGTTGGGACGGCTGCTCAGGTGCAGCATGGTTAGAATGTGACGTTTCACGGCCTCCACCATGTCACCCTGCCCCCCCCCCAAGGACGAGTTCCTCCCCGTCTGGGACAGGGAGCAGGATGGACAGGACGGGGACACCAGGGACGCTGGGGGTGCCGGGGTCGCTGGGGATGCCGGAGACGTGGCCGAGATCTCCAGAGGTAGAGACACCGTTGGAGAGGCGTCAACGAGACAGCCAAAGGCCACAAAGAAGAAGACGGAAACCAGAGGAGACAACATGTCCAACGTGGAAAGACGAGCTGGGGCTAAAAAAGACACTATATCAGCGTCTTTGTGTCTCTGCGCCTTCCTGTCTCTGCGGACAGTATATCAGCGTCTTCGTGTCCCTGCAGCTTCGTGTCTCTGCAGACACTATGTCAGCGTCTTTGTGTCTTTGCGTCTTTGTGTCTCTGCAGACACTATATTAGCATCTTCGTGTCTGCGTCTTCGTGTCTCTGCAGACACAATATCAGCGTCTTTTGTGTCTCTGCGTCTTTGTGTCACTGCAGACGTTATATCAGCGTCTTTGTGTCTCTGCGTCTTTGTGTCTCTGCAGACACTATATCAGCATCTTCTTGTCTCTGCGTCTTTGTGTCTCTGCAGACACTATATCAGCATATCCGTGTCTCTGAGCGTTCAGCAGCTCACAGGGACGTCCTCACAGGGATGCTGTTCTGCTGGTTCTATTTCTCCTGGTGGTCCAGTTGGACGGGGGACCCAGTACTAATGTCCTGTGGTTTCCTGTTACTCTGTTCTCCAGAAATTTTAATTATCAGCAGGGACACGCAGATTTAAAAGAAAGAAAGTTAAAATAATGAGACTGTTAACACGTCTACACCCGAAACCACTACAGTCAGTTTAGTTCTGCAGGTCTTCATTCTGGATCAGGTCCACCCTCAGCCCTCCAATTGGGGCTGAGTGTAGATAAAGCAATAGAAAAAACAGAAAGTTCTGGTCCTGGAGACGTGATAGAAACAGGAGGTTCTGGTCCTGGTGATGTGATAAACAGAAAGTTCTGGTCCTGGAGATGTGATAAACAGAAAGTTCTGGTCCTGGAGATGTGATAGAAACAGAAAGTTCTGGTCCTGAAGATGGTCCGACTGGTCCCAGTGGTTCACTGGTCCTGGTGGTCCTGGAGGTTTGCTGGTCCTGGTGGTTTGCTGGTCCTGGTGGTTGGCTGGTCCCAGTGGTCCAGTGGTCCGGTGGTCCCACTTGTCCCAGTGGTTTGCTGGTCCCAGTGGTTTGGTGGTCTCGGTGGTTCCGGTGGTTTTCTGGTCCCGACCGGTGATTCTCTGGTGCTGGTGGTTCTTTGGTCCCGACCGGTGGTTCTCTGGTCCCGGTGGTTCTCTGGTCCCGACCAGTGGTTCTCTGGTCCTGGTGGTTCTTTGGTCCCGACTGATGGTTCTCTGGTCCCGGTGGTTTTCTGGTCCTGACCGGTGGTTCTCTGGTCCCGGTGGTCCTCTAGTCCCGACCGGTGGTTCTCTGGTCCCGGTGGTTCTCTGGTCCAGGTGGTCCCGTTGGTCTTGCTGGTTCAGGTGCTTTGCTGGTCTGATCAGACTGAATGCTGCAGGGTCACTACTCTCTGTCTCTGCTCTGTGTCTCTAATTATACCTCTCTGCCTGTTAGATCCCTCCCTCCATCCACACAGAGGTATTCCCTGTGACACACACACACACACACACAAACACTCACACACTCACACACACACACGTTGAGAGAGTCTCAGAATATCTGCGGACTGGTTGTGGTGTTTCCTCCTGAATGAACGTCACGACAGAAGAGAAGGAGGAAGAAGGGAAGAGGAGGAAGAGAAGAGTGTCCCTGATTCATTCATACCACACACACACACACACACACACGCACGCGCACACACACACACACACGCACACACACACACACACACACACACACACACACACACACACACACACACACACACACACACACACACACACACTGATGACTCAGCACAGCATCACCGTCACCTCACGTGGAGGAGAAACTCCGTCGGTGTGAAAATAATTTTTAGACCAAAGAGTTTGTTTTTATAATAAAAGTCCAGATGGAGAGTCATCAGAACAGACACACACACACACACACACATTCTCTCACACACACACACACAAACACACACACACACTCACTCTCTTTCACACACTCTATCTCACACACACACACACACACACACACACAAACACACACACACACACACTCACACACTCACTCTCTTTCACAAACACAAACACACACTCACACACACACACACACACACATACACACACTCTCACACACACACACACTCACACACACACAGACACACACACACACTCTCACACACACACAGACACACACACACATACAGACATACACACACACACACACACACACACACACTCACACACACACACACACACATACACACACACACACACACACACACACACACACACACACACACAAACATACTGTGACAGCAGCTATGTTCTCTGCTTGGTGGTGCAGGTGCTACAGCTACGTCCTCTGCTAGGTGGTGCAGGTGCTACAACCGGGTCCTCTGCTGGGTGGTGCAGGTGCTACAGCTACGTCCTCTGCTAGGTGGTGCAGGTGTTATAGCTACGTCCTCTGCTGGGTGGAGCTCCATGCTTCATGGCTAGTGATCAGCAACATTTCAGAATTTTTTAGAAATACCCTCAGGCTCCCAGCTGTCTGTTTTCTGCCACAAATGCAGTCTGATTGGTTCTGATTGGCTCTGATTGGCTCTGACTGGTTCTGAATGGCTCTGACTGGCTCTGATTGGCTCTGACTGGCTCTGATTGGCTCTGACTGGCTCTGATTGGCTCTGATTAGCTCTGACTGGCTCTGATTTGCTCTAATTTGCTCTGACTGGCTCTGATTGGCTCTGACTGGCTCTGATTGGCTCTGATTTCCTCTGATTGGCTACATATGAAACACGTGATAATGACTCTGTAGCTGTTCATATAACTCTTCTTACAACTCTTATAAAACATTGTGTTAAATATTTGAGCATCTGTTCTGTCTGTTGAAAGCACTTTATGAATGTGGAGTTATTATAAATACATCTATCTCCACGGAGCCATGCAGAAGCCTGATTGGTTGTTATGGAAGTAGAGGCTATATGCGATTGATGATAGTGACTTTGGGATTGTTGCTTTGGGGGGGGCGGGGCGTCTTGAGTCTTGTTGCTCACGGCACATGACCTTTTTAATCCAGCCCTGGCCCCGGCTTTAGAGTCAGTAACTAACCCTATAGAAGAGTTTAATTTCAATTTTCAATTTAATTTTATTTATAGTATCAATTCATAACAAAAGTTATCTTGAGACACTTTACAGATAGAGTAGGTCTAGACCAGATAGAGTAGGTCTAGACCAGATAGAGTAGGTCTAGACTACACTCCAGAATTTACAAGGACCCAACAGTTCTAGTAGTTTCCTCCAGAGCAAGCAACAGTGCGACAGTGGCAAGGAAAAACTTCCTTTTAGGCAGAAACCTCGGACAGACCCAGACCCAGACCCAGACCCAGACCCAGGCTCTTGGTAGGCGGTGTCTGACGACCAGTTGGGGTTAGAATGAAGAGTGGCAATAACAAAAATAGAAAAAATAGTAGTTTGTAGTAGTTCTTTGTAGTAGTTCATGGCATAGCAGGGCACTGTGCGGCATTACAAGGCACAGCAGGACGTAGCAGGGCACAGCAGAGCGTAGCAGGATGAACACGGCATCGCAGGACGTGTAGCGGGACCATGGCGACAGCTGCTACCATGATTTTGGAGCCTCCCTGATCCGAGGGAACATGCTGGGGAAAAAAGAACATAAGGACTCCGGGGAATGACTCCCCAGAGCTAGTTTAGAGTCGGTAACTAACCCCAAAGACGAGTTTTGAGTTGGAAACTAACTCTAAAGAAGAGTTATTGACTCAGTAACTAACTCTGAAGAAGAGTTTAGAGTCAGTAACTAACTCTAATGAAAAGTTTTGAGTCAGAAACTAACTCTAAAGAAGAGTTTTGGGTCAGTAACTAACTCTAAAGAAGAGTTTTGAGTCGGTAACTAACTCTAATGAAAAGTTTTGAGTCAGAAACTAACTCTAAAGACGAGTTTTGAGTAAGTAACTAACCCTAAAGAAGGGTTTTGAGTGTGTAACTAACCATAAAGAAGAATTTTGAGTCAGTAACTAACTCTAAATAAGGCTTTAGAGTCGGTAACTAACTCTAAAGAAGAGTTTAGAGTCTGTAACTAACCATAAAGAAGAATTTTGAGTCAGTAACTAACCCTAAAGAAGAGTTTTGAGTCGGTAACTAACTCTAAAGAAGGGTTTTGAGTGTGTAACTAACTCTAAAGAAGAGTTTAGAGTCAGTAACTAACTCTAAAGAAGAAAGAACCAGGCATTGGGGGGGACTGAGTTGTTTTTAAAGCGTCTCTTACAGCGAGCCAATCAGAAGCCTCGGTGCCCTGTGACATCACCGTGACGCTGCAAGGGGAGAGCCTGAGGACTGTGAGTCAAACTGCAGGATCTATTTAGTGTGCGTGGGTGGCAGCGGGACACGTCAGCGCTGTTGAGGGAAGGCCTGATCACCTCGCACCCCCTCCACGCTGACGCTGCTACGCCCACGGCTCCGTCAGCTACATGCACATCATCTGGAAGACTTCCTCTGCTCATCATCGTTTCCATGGTTACAGGACATTATGACACAAGATTATTATTACTGTTATTAATACTATAACTATATATATGATTTTCAGAAAAATAAAATATGTTTGTTTAATTTATGTTAGTGAGAAGAAGTGACATCAGAGTGCTGTTGTTCCTTCTGACTGCTCTGATTGGTTAAAAAAGTTAAAATAATAAAATATTCCGTCCGGTGTCCTGGGTTAGTGTTAATAACAATGTAGATAATCTGTGTTCTGTTCATTTCACATTTTAATTAAATTAAATGTTCCTGTTGGCCGCTGGGCGGCGCTGCGTTTTACAGGACTGGAAACTGGTCCGTTTCCGTTTCCGGTTGCGGGTCAGTCCCAGCGCGTTTTGTTTGGGTTCTTTCTACGCTGTCTGTTGTTGTTTCCTAATCCGCTCTCATGTACCGGACGCCGGACCGACCTCAGCGGAGCCCCGCAGCCCCGCGGCCGGCCGGGAGATTCCCTTCCCCGGCCTCCGGCTGGGGTTACCCCCGTTCGCCCTACGGAGGCTCCGGACAACGGGGAGCATCTCCCCGCGGCTGCCCCGCTTACTCTCCGGCTTCCCCGGGCTACTCCCCGGGCTCTCACCGAGGATACAGGGACGGCTCCCCGGCGGGGTTCGGCAACGGGTCCCGGGGGTTCTGGGACTCTCCAGCCGGGTTTGGCAACGGGTCCCGGGGATTCGGGGGGCAAATGCGGCGCAGAGGGAGCGGAGGTTTCCGGCAACCTCAGTCCTTTAGTCCCGCCTCAGCTAACTTCCAGGTAAAGTTCACAAAAGATTATATTACCTACCTATTTTATCATAGAACCCCACCAGATTCCATGTAAATAATCACTACTTTTAGCGTGTATAGAGCCAGCATATCGCCACCAGACGCCATGTAAATAATTACTACTTTTAGCGTGTATAGAGCAGCATATCTCCACCAGACTCTATGTAAATAATCACTACTTTTAGCTTGTATAGAGCCAGCATATCTCCACCAGTCTCCATGTAAATAATTACTACTTTTAGCGTGTATAGAGCAGCATATCTCCACCAGTCTCCATGTAAATAATCACAACTTTTAGTGTGTATAGAGCAGCATATTTCCACCAGACTCCATGTAAATAATCACTACTTTTAGTGTGTATAGAGCAGCATATCTCCACCAGACTCCATGTTAATAATCACTACTTTTAGTGTGTATAGAGCAGCATATCTCCACCAGACTTAATGTTAATAATCACTACTTTTAGTGTGTATAGAGCAGCATATCTCCACCAGACTCCATGTAAATAATCATCATAAAAGAGTATCAGAGATTGTTGGTCCATCAGACATGGAGATTAATTAAAAGGTTTTTAAATTGTGTGTGTGTGTGTGTGTGTGTGTGTGTGTGTGTGTGTGTGTTTGTGTTTGTGTGTTTTTTTTCAGTCTGGATCTTTTGACTCTCCGGTGGAGAAGTACTTCAGTCCGTCGATGCTGCAGGATCCCTGGGCAGGTCTGCAGCCCGTTGCCGACAGGAAGTAACCAGCAAGAGACACTCAGCAGACAGGAAGTAACCAGCAAACGACATCGACAGACAGGAAGTAACAACAAAACATCAGCAGCACCACACTCAGTTTCTCTGAGCGTGCTCAGTAGATCAGCACATTTCACTGATTTCAGGGATTTTTACTCAATGAACTGACAATGTTTTTAACAAAGTTTTTACGTTTTTAAGCGACCAATTCTTCTTTTTCGAGTGTTTTATTTACAGAAAATCAAAGCTCTGTTTTTATTTTTGACAAATGAAGAAATAAAAGCTTTAGTTTAAACGTAAGTCTACACTTTGTTCTTTAATCTTGTGTTTTAATTTGAAAGAAAGATGAAGAACTCATCTGTACTAGCACTTAAAGCCCATGTTGCAAGTTAACCACCACTGTTGATTATTTGGTACAAAAAGCACTCAAGATATGTATATCATTTTTTTTAAAGTTTCCAAATAGTGTTAAATGTCAGTTTTTGGTTATTTTTGGTATTCGCCGGATTATTAAATCAATTCGGCGATGACGTCACAATGGGGCGCGAAGTCTCAGCCGAGCACTAGAACTACAGTGACTGACTGGGATGAGGAAGAGGTGGAAAGGACAGCAGCCGTATAATAACCAACCTGCCAGACGTGAGAGGACAAATGAGGAATTGTCAAGATTTTGGGGCAGTCTCCTTCATCTATCTCCTTCATTTAGCAACGCAGCAGTGCATACAGTGACTTTACTTTTTACTGTCAGTGAATAGCACCGAGTGAACGTCAACGTTTTCTTTCTATCTAGTGACAGTGATCATGTCGTTCAGATAAGTACTGGTACATTATCTAGATATAGGGATAGAAGGCATCCCCCCCAAGTGTTATTTCTAAGCGTTTACCTCTCTGGAGGGGAGTGAGTGGGTGGAGAGCGTGTGCTGTAGGGAAGTGAGTGGATGAAGAGCGGGTGGTGTAGGGGAGTGAGTGGGTGGAGAGCGTGTCCTGTAAGGGTGCTGTAGGTGAGTGAGTGGGTGGAGAGCGGGTGGTGTAGGGGAGTGAGTGGGTGGAGAGCGGGTGCTGTAGGGGAGTGAGTGGGTGGAGAGCGGGTGCTGTAGGGGAGTGAGTGGATGGAGAGCGGGTGCTGTAGGGGAGTGAGTGGGTGGAGAGCGGGTGCTGTAGGTGAGTGAGTGGATGAAGAGCGGGTGCTGTAGGTGAGTGAGTGGGTGGAGAGCGGGTGCTGTAGGGGAGTGAGTGGGTGGAGAGCGGGTGCTGTAGGGGAGTGAGTGGATGGAGAGCGGGTGCTCTAGGACAGGATCATGGTCCTCCCCAACCAGCACGCACCAGTATTTTAATTGTTTATATTAACTTTACCATATGAGTCATATGAAAGGCTCCGTATCTCTAGATAACCAGTTCACTGCATACAGACAGGCTGTGAAACGTCTTATGACAGTATCAAGACAATCCTTTTGGGCCATTACAGCCATTCTCCTGATATCATATAATCTAAAGAACACAGAATGAGATATGGTGATACCTTATAACAGCAGTGTTAGAAATAATACAAACACCATTCCACTACTACCACTGCTACAGTAGTACTAGTACTGAGCATTAGAACTGCTACTACTACAGTAGGTACTAGTACTGAGCATTAGAACTGCTACAGTAGTACTAGTACTGAGAATTACAACTGTATCCACACCAGTCCAATTCAATTTCAATTGAGGAAAAACTTCCTTTTAGGCAGAAACCTCGGACAGACCCAGACCCAGGCTCTTGGTAGGCGGTGTCTGACGACCGGTTGGGGTTAGAATGAAGAATGGCAATAACAGTCACAAAAAATAGTAGTTTGTAGTAGTTCTTTGTAGTAGTTCATGGCATAGCAGGGCACTGTGCGGCGTTACAAGGCACAGCAGGACGTAGCAGGGCACAGCAGAGCGTAGCAGAATGTAACATGGCATCGCAGGACGTGAAGCAGGACCATGGCGACAGCTGCTACCATGATTTTGGAGCCTCCCTGATCCAAGGAAACATGCTGGGCGAAAAAGAACATAAGGACTCCGGGGAATGACTCCCCAGAGCTAGGTCAGTAACTAGGTTAGTAACTAGGTTAGTAACAAGCATTTCTGGGACATGGATGCACACAAATGGAAAGATAGAAAGATAGAGGAGAGAGGAACTCGGTGTGTCAAAGGAAGTCCCCCAGCAGTCTAAAACTATTACAGCATAACTAGGAGAGACAGGGTAAAGAGAGGAGCCTGGTCAGGCAAGAACTCTCCCCAACCGGATCCCATCCCTCTGTCTAGAGGAGATGGATGAGAGAGAGAGAGAGATTCATCCCTCTGTCTAGAGGAGATAGATAGATAGAGAGAGAGAGAGATCCATCCCTCTGTCTATAGGAGGTGGGTAAGAGAGAGAGAGAGAGATATCCATCCCTCTGTCTAGAGGAGGTGGATCTGAGAGAAAGAGAGAGAGAGAGATATCCATCCCTCTGTCTAGAGGAGGTGGACGAGAGAGGGAGCGAGAGAGAAAGAGAGAGAGACATAACCATCCCTCTGTCTAGAGGAGGTGGATCTGAGAGAAAGAGAGAGATATCCATCCCTCTGTCTAGAGGTGATGGAGAGAGAGAGAGAAAGATCCATCCTCTGTCTAGAGGAGGTGGACAAGAGAGAGAGACATAACCATCCCTCTGTCTAGAGGAGGTGGATATGAGAGAAAGAGAGAGAGAGATATCCATCCCTCTGTCTAGAGGTGATGGGGGGGAGGGAGAGAGAGAGAGAGATCCATCCCTCCCTCTGTCTAGAGGAGGTGGATATGAGAGAGAGAGCGAGAATTCAATTCTATTTATATAGTGCTTAATCACAACAACAGTTATCTCTTTGCCTATAGCAGCGTAACTAATGGATGGTTCAGGACTCTCCTGAGCCAGTCCAACTATAAGCTTTATCAAAGAGGAAAGTCTTAAGTTTACTCTTAAATGTGGAGACGGTGTCTGCCTCCCAAACCCAAACTGGAACCTGGTTCCACAGGAGAGGAGCCTGATAGCTGAACGCTCTGGCTCCCAATCTACTTTTAGAGACTCTAGGAACCACCAGTAACCCTGCATTCTGGGAGCGCAGTTCTCTTGTAGGGTTGTAAGGTACTATGAGCTCTTTAAGATAAGATGGTGCCTGACCATGAAGAGCTTTGTAGGTGAGAAGAAGGATTTTAAATTCTATTCTGGATTTTACAGGAAGCCAATGCAGAGAAGCTAAAACAGGAGAGATGTGATCTCTTTTCCTGGTTCCTGTCAGACCACGTGCTGCAGCATTCTGGACCAGCTGAAGACTCTTTATGGACTTTTTCGAGCAGCCTGATATAAAGAATTGCAGTAATCTAGCCTAGAAGTAACAAATGCATGGACTATTTTTCTTCATCATTTTTAGAGGATATTCCTGATTTTTGCAATATTACGAAGGTGAAAAAAGGCGATCCTTGAAATTTGCTTTATGTGGGAATTGAAGGACATGTCCTGATCAAAGATAACTCCAAGATTCCTCACAGTGATGCTGGAGGCCAGAGTGATGCCATCCAGAGTAACTGTCTCTTTGGATAATGCGTCACGGAGGTGCTTGGGCCCCAGAACAATAACTTCCATTTTATCTGAGTTTAACATTAGAAAATTACAGCTCATCCAGGTTTTAATATCCTGAAGGCACATTTGAAGTTTATCTAACTGATAAGTTTCATCTGGCTTGATCGATAGATATAATTGAGTATCATCTGCATAACAATGAAAGTTTATGGCGTGCTTCCTAAGAATATTGCCTAAAGGAAGCATATATAAAATGAACAAGATTGGATCGAGCACAGATCCTTGTGGGACTCCATGACTAACTCTGGCGTGCACAGAGGATTCATCGTTAACATGAACAAACTGAGATCGATCTGATAAATAAGACTTAAACCAGCTAAGAGCAGTCCCTTTAATGCCAATTAAATGTTCCAGTCTCTGTAATAAGACATGGTGGTCAATGGTATCAAATGCAGCACTAAGATCTAATAACACCAGTACAGAGATAAGTCCTTTGTCCGATGCAATTGGGAGGTCATTAGTCATTTTCACAAGTGCTGTCTCTGTGCTATGATGAACTCTAAATCCTGACTGAAAATCCTCAAATAAGCTGTTTCTATGCAGAAAGTCACACAGCTGTTTGGCGACTGCTTTCTCAAGAATCTTAGAGAGAAATGGAAGATTGGATATAGGTCTATAGTTGGCTAAAACATCTGGATCAAGGTTGGATATAGGTCTATAGTTGGCTAAAACATCTGGATCAAGGTTGGGCTTTTTCAGAAGAGGTTTAATTACAGCTACTTTAAAGTACTGTGGTACATAGCCTGTTAATAAAGACAAATTGGTTATATCTAGTAGAGAAGTGTTGACTAAGGGTAAAACTTCTTTAAGTAGCCTAGTCGGGACGGGGTCTAAGAGGCAGGTTGATGGTTTAGATGAAGTCTAGTCGGGATGGGGTCTAAGAGGCAGGTTGATGGTTTAGATGAAGAAATAATTGAATTAAATTGATAAAAGATCAAGTGAAGCAAAGCAGTCTAAACATAATCTGGTTTTACAGCGGTTTCTGCAGTTCCTGAGTTTAGAGATAAGTCAGTGCCAGTTAAAGGCAGGTCTTGGTGAATTTTGCTTCTAATAGTTATAATTTTATCATTGAAGAACCTCATAAAGTGGTTCCTACTAAGAGCTCTGGGAATACTAGCTGAGCTGTGACCTTTGGTCATCCTGGCTACAGTGCTGAAAAGAAACTTGGGGTCGTTCCTATTGTCCTCTATTAATGACGAGTAGTATGCTGTTCTGGCATTACGGAGGGCCTTCCTATACGTTTTAAGACTATCTTGCCAGATTAAACAAGAATTTTCCAGTTTGGTGGAACGCCAAATCTTCTCAAGTTTCCGTGATATTTGCTTTAATTTGCAAGTTTCAGTGTTATACCTTGGAGCTGACCGTCTTTGTTTTATTGTCTTATTTTATAGAGGGGCAACAGAGTCGAGTGTCATTCGCAGCAAGCCTGCTGCACTATCAACAAAATTATCAATTTGGGAGGGACTAATAGCATAGGAGTCCTCCGTTACTTTTTGACTTGGTAATGAATTAAATGCTAATGGCATTGCGTCCTTAAATTTAGCTACAGCACTATCAGATATCAGATCTTGTATAGAAGGTTTTGTCTACTGGCGTGTAGTTCAGTAGTATAAACTCAAAAGTTATCAAACAGTGGTCAGATAGAAAGGGATTCTGTGGGAACACTATTAAATGTTCAATTTCAACACCATATACCAGAACAAGGTCGAGGGTGTGGTTAAAACGGTGAGTAGGTTTATGAACACTTTGAGAGAAGCCGATAGTATCTAATAGAGAGATAAACGCAGTACTAAGACTATCACTCTCATCGTCCACATGAATATTAAAATCCCCTACAATAATAACTTTGTCCGTTTTTAGCACTAAATTTGACAAGAACTCTGCAAATTCAGATAAGAATTCAGAGTATGGACCAGGTGCTCGGTCCACTAGAACAAATAGAACTGGCTGCAGTGATTTCCAACTTGGGTGTGAAAGACTAAGAACAAGACTTTCAAATGAGTTATAATGTAGTTTAGGTTTAGAGCTGATTAGTAGACTAGAATCGAAGATAGCTGCAACTCCACCTCCTCGGGCCTGTGCCTCGAGGAATGTGAGTATTAATATGACTGGGGGGGGTGGCTTCATTTAGACTGACATATTCTCCATCACCCAGCCAGGTTTCAGTAAGACAGAATAAATCAATATTAGAATCTGATATTAATTCATTTACTAGTCCACCTTTAGAAGAGAGAGATCTGATGTTTAAGAGTCCACATTTAATTCTTCATTCTTTTGCACTATTGCACTTGTGGTTTTAATTGTTATGAGGTTTTCATGCACAGCTCCTCTTCTGTTTACCTTTGATTTAAATAATTTTAATGGTCCGGGGGCAGACACCGTCACTATGGGGTTTTTACTAGATAACTCCTGGAATGGAGGAGCAGAGAAGTGTTTTAAACTGCGACTTTGCCTCCTGGTCCCAGCTCTGGATTGTGGGATGAATGCCGTCCCTCCTAATCAGACCAGGTCTTCCCCAGAAAGACTGCCAGTGATCCACAAAGCCCACATCATTATCTGGACACCACCTCGACAGCCAGCGGCGAAATGACGACATGCGGCTGTACATGTCATCGCTGGTTAGATTTGGCAGGGGTCCAGAGAAAACTACGGTGTCCGACATTGACTTTGCGTATGTACACACCGATTCAACATTAATCTTGGTGACCTCCGTTTGGCGTAACCGGGGGTCATTAACGCCAACGTGAATAACAATCATGCTGTATTTACGTTTATCCTTCGCCAGCAGTTTCAAATACGACTCAATGTCCCCGCTCTGGCCCCCGGGATGCACTTAACTATGGCTGCCGGCTTCGCTAACTTCACGTTTCTCAAAATGGATCTGCCGATAATCAGAGTTGGTTTCTCAGCGGGAGTATCGCTGAGCGGGGAAAATCTGTTAGAGACATGAACAGGCGGGTGGTGGTCCGTGGCCTTTGATAGCTTACGACTATTTCTGCCACAAACAGTCACCCAGCCACTATGTCCTGGCTGCTCAGGAGTTGCCGGGGGACGGCTACCAGAGGCTAACTCAGGCCGGCCCGGGGGTTGGTTAGCTACAGTAACTAACAACTGATTCACTCACTAAGCCTCGCCTCCATGTCTATAAATAAACAACACTTATTACACATACCCTTACCGCTAAAGGATGCAGAGGAGTAACTAAACATCTCAGACACCGAGCAAGAGAAAGTAAGAGAGGGAGAGAGAGACAACATGGCAAACTGCTAAGCTAAAGTTGCTAGCAGCGAAGCTAAAGTACGGTAGCGTTAGCTACCATGCGTTCGAAAACTGTTATGAAAGTCGCTAAAAAATGAAAATATCAGTGAGTGCTTAGGCACAACTACTATAAGAATAAGTGTTTAGCGGACAGTTAGCCGCTGTAATAGCAAATCTAACAAATTGAACTGGTATTTAGTGAGCAGCAACACGCTCCCAACACGCTACCAACACACAAGCACCGGAACCGGAAATGAGTAAGGTACGCTTACCGTAGTGTTCAACACCGTCTCTCAGGTCAGGTGAGATTTGTTTAGGCTTTGGATGAATCATGGAGCTCAGACTTGGTCACGGAGAATCTGAACCTCATTCCCCTGGTCTGCAGACTGCTCACCGCAGATGTAGCTCAGCTTCCACAACGCCGTGTGGTAGGACGCGTCCCACCGCACCGCCGTGTGGTAGGACGCGTCCCACCGCACCGCCGTGTGGTAGGACGCGTCCCACTAACTATAGCCAGTTAGCTTTGTGTGTAACGTAACAAGAACCCCCCCATCTCGTAGGAGCGAAGCTTACCATTTCATTCAATATAATTATGGTACAAAAGTTGCACTAACGCCACAGGTATTATGTTGACAACATGGAGGCATATATCGGCAACACCAAAGGCAGTTGTAATATTTACCTAGCAGGCTAGGCTAACGCTATTGCGCTAACGTCCGGCGGCGTAGCATTAGCTAGCTGTCTAAACTTGTGAAAAGCCGAACAACATCCCCGTCTAAGCTGTTTCACTTTCCCGCCAATATTATTCTAAACATAATGAAGTCACCTTGACTTGGTCGAGACCATAGACTGTTAATATTAAAAGACCAAAAGCCATATCAGGCCAGACCAGTGGCAAAGACCACGCAGGGTGCTCTGTTTTCTCTCCAGTGTGACGTCATGCAATGCATTATGGGGGGAAAAATAAAATACTGTAAATAGTGCCTACTTTTGGTATTATATTAAGTTTTTTGATATCCAACACCATCAAATACAATGGATAACAGTTCAAATATTTATTAACAACACGCAAATTGCACATTTTTGTGTCAAAATTAAACCTGCAACATGGGCTTTAATCCCAACAGCAGTTTTCTCCCAGGTCTTTCGATAAAGAGCAGGTCTAGACCGGACTCTGGGATTTTATTTATCTCCCAGGTCTTTCGATAAAGAGCAGGTCTAGACCGGACTCTGGGATGTTATTTATCTCCCAGGTCTTTCCATAAAGAGCAGGTCTAGACCGGACTCTGGGATGTTATTTATCTCCCAGGTCTTTCCATAAAGAGCAGGTCTAGACCGGACTCTGGGATGTTATTTATCTCCAAGGTCTTTCCATAAAGAACAGGTCTAGACCGGACTCTGGGATGTTATTTATCTCCCAGGTCTTTCCATAAAGAGCAGGTCTAAACCGGACTCTGGGATGTTATTTATCTCCCAGGTCTTTCCATAAAGAGCAGGTCTAGACCGGACTCTGGGATGTTATTTATCTCCCAGGTGTTTCATAAAGATCATCTATGTTCCACACACTAGGGGGCGCTACGGAGCCTGCTACCATGTATGGACCACATGAATCCCCAAGAGTGTATGGCTGCAGCCTGGAGCGTCCCATGTCATCTGTCCCGTCTCATGCGGTCCCATCTCATGCCGGGGTGTGTCCAACGGTAAATCCAGAGGGTCAAAATACGAAATCGCGAATCATTTTCCAGATGGAGTCACGGGTAAATTTGTGACCACGTTGGTTGAAATCAATTGAAAAAACGTTAAAGTAACAATTTTGCCATAAATACAGTTTGCTCATTTCTGATGTTATGGTTGTGTTGACGAGATAAATGCCGACTATCATCTGGAATAAAATAAGCCTGCGTCAACTGTCATGCTAATGAATAAAATACTTTTAATATTTGGTGTTTTTTTAACGTTTAGTTAAATAAAACACCAAATATTAAAAGTATTTTATTCATTTGTATGATTGCCGTTACTGTTTAAGTAACGGCAATCATACAAATGAATAAAATGTTTTTTTAACTAAATATGTCTACAGGATAAATGCAGACTATCATGCTGATGAATAAAAAATATATGTCCGTCTATAAAATAAATGCAGATTATGGGCAAACTAAAAAAATCCTTCTGCCATCCCCGAGCTTCTACTTTTCAAAATAAGGGCTTGCAGCTGGAGAAAATACTATATCTCTCTTACTTTTCAAAGTAAAAGCTCACGTCAACTATCATGCTAATGAATAAAATATTTGGTGTTTTTTTTTAAATATTTAAAAATAGATGTCCATCTCTAAAATAAATGTAGATTATAGGCAAACTAAAAAACCAAGTTGCCGCTATAGAAGGAATTTCTCTCTCGACAGAGGTCAAGCATTTGGTTTTTTTTTTTTCCCCCTTTCATACAACACAAAATACAATAGAACCGCATTCTGGGCCAAGGCCATGGCAGCAGAGATACGCAATCGAATGCAGGACGGGTCTCAGAGACCCGACAGCCAAGGCCGCGGTAGTAGAAAAATACAACCGTATATATATATATATATATATATATATACACACATATGTATATTATATATATACACATATATACACATATATATATATATATATATATATACACATATATATATATATATATATATATATATATATATATATATATATATATATATATATATATATATATATATAGAAAAGAGCTAGAAAAAAATATATATATATATATATATATATATATATATATATATATATATATATATATATATATATATATATATATATATATATAAAAAGAGCTAGAAAAGATGTGGAAAGTAAGAGCAACAGTGGTGCCGGTGGTAATCGGAGCACTGGGGGCTGTGACCCCAAACTGGGAGAGTGGCTACAGCAGATTCCAGGTAAAACATCAGAGGTCTCTGTCCAGAAGAGTGCAGTCCTAGGAACAGCTAAGATACTGCGCAGAACCCTCAAACTCCCAGGCCTCTGGTAGAGGACCCGAGGTTGAGGATGACACATACCACCCCACAAGGGGTGAGAAGGTTATATATATATATATATATATATATATATATATATATATATATATATATATATATATATATATATATATATATATATATATATATATATATATATATATATATATATGAATACAGCTGGACATGATGGTGTCCTTTACAATAACTTTCTATATCACAACTATGACAAAATAACGTTGAAAAAAGTGACAAATGTTGAAAAAATACTACAAAAACTTCGGAAAAACGCCCAAAAATGGTAAAAAGTTGACTAAAACATTATTTAAAAAAAATCAACAAAAGCATTTTTTAAACACTGAAAAGTGACCAAAAAATTGGAAAAGCGACAAAATAATTGTTAAAAAACTGTCTAAAACATAATTTAAAAAAACGTCCAAAAAGTGAAAAAATAGGAATAAAATTGACATAAACGTCGCCAGAACGCCAGAAAAACCCAAAGTTGCAGGTCGACGGCACGAGGGTTTTAATGTCGGAGGAGGCGCTAAATAAAGAGGAGTGTAAAACTCGCAGAGGCTTTTATTGTGACAGCGCCGTGACCCGGAAGCTGCTGTGGAGTTTCCGGTCCTGTGAGGCTGACGGTAGCAGAGTCTCGGCGCCGCGGTAGCGTGTTATCGGTGATATGCGGCTGTTCCTGGGCCCCTGCGGGCCCCCGCTGCTCGGCCAGGCCCCCTGCGCGCCCCCGCTGCTCCGCCTGGTCCTGCTGCTGGCCGCGGCCCCCCCCCTCTGGGCCTGGGACGCGGACCTGGAGTTGCTGGACCTGGTGGAGGAGATCCCGCAGAGCTTCTACCAGTTCCTGTCCCTGGACCAGGTCCGTGTGCAAAACCTCCTGTTAGAAATGAAACCAGGTCGTTCCTGTTCCTGGACCAGGTCCGTGGCTCCTGTTAGAAACGGAACCGGGTCAGATCAGGGTTAAAATGTGGCTCAGGTAGCCTCGGGGATGTGATCCAGTGCAGGGAGGTTGCTAGATCTCACCCGCTACACGTGTCAACGTCAACTCGGGCGCACTGCGCATGCGCTGAACCAGCCGTTAATGCAGTGTTTACGTTGTTAGCCATGTTGTTAGCATGTCGATTAGCTAGTTAATATCCTCTTTTTATTTAACTTGTGACCTAAAGAAACTTTAAAGAATAAAGGCGCGACTAAATTAATTAGAGACTAAAGGAGAGAAGAAATTAAAAGGTTAGCTCCAGAAAGAGATACACGTGCTAACTGCTGATGCTAACGGTTTCCATGGTTACAGCTGCTAACAGCAGAGTGCCACGCATACACAGAGAGGTTAAGCTAACGTTAGCTAGCAGCTTGTCCAGTTCCACATGGTAACGGCTAATAGCTGCCAACCTGTCTGTCTCTCTAACCTGTCTGTCTCTGTAACCCTAACCTGTCTGTCTCACTAACCTGTCCTCCTGTCTGTCTCTCTAACCCTAACCTGTCTGACTCGTATTTGACCCCTTGCTGATTTTGCAGGTTTGCCCACTTACAAAGAATGCAACGATCTATAATTTTAATCATATGTACATTCTAACAGTGAAAGACAGAATCCCAAAGAAAATTCGAGAAAATCACATCATATGAATTCATAAAAATTGATAACCATCTGATGAGGAAAAACAAGTATATGACCCCCTACCAAACAGCAAGTATTCTGGCTCCTACAAGCCAGTTAGTCTTTCTTTAAGACACAGCCCCAATCCCAACCAATTATCTACATCAAATACACCTGCCTCACCTCGTTACCTGTATAAAAGACACCTGTCAACACCCAAACAACCAGCATCCAACATCACCACCATGGGCAAGACCAAAGAGCTTTCTACGGACATCAGGGACAAGATTGTAGATCTGCACAAGGCTGGGATGAGCTACAAGAGAATCGGAAAGCAACTTGGAGAGAAAAGATCAACTGTCGGTGCAGTTATCAGGAAATGGAAGAAGCACCACACCACCGCCAACCTCCCTCGGTCTGGGCCTCCACACAAGATCTCGCCTCGTGGGGTGTCCCTGATCATGTGACCGGTGAGGAATCATCCCAAAACCACAAGGGGGGAACTGATGAATCAACTGAAGGCAGCTGGGACCACAGTTACAAAAGAAACGGTTGGTAACACACTACGCCGTCATGGATTGAAATCCTGCAGCGCACGCAAGGTCCCCCTGCTCAAGAAGAAACATGTACAGGCTTGCATGAAGTTCGCCATTCACCACCTGGACGACTCAGAAGAGGCCTGGAAGAAGGTGATGTGGTCAGATGAGACCAAAATAGAACTTTTTGGCCTCAACTCAACTCGTCGTGTTTGGAGGGCAAAGAACACCGAGTACAACCCAAAGAACACCATCCCCACCGTCAAGCATGGTGGTGGCAACATCATGCTTTGGGGGTGCTTTTCAGCCAAGGGGACGGGACAAATCCATCGTATTGAGGGGAGGATGGACGGGGCCATGTATCGTGGAATTCTGGACCAACATCGCCTTCCCTCAGTGAGAGAGCTGAAGATGGGTCGAGGATGGGTGTTTCAGCACGACAACGACCCTAAGCACATCGCCAAAGCAACAAAAGAGTGGCTGAAGAAGAAGCACATCAAGGTTCTGGAGTGGCCTAGCCAGTCTCCAGACCTGAATCCAATTGAAAATCTTTGGAGGGAGCTTAAAATTCGAGTTGCCAGGCGACAACCTGGGAACCTGAATGATTTGGAGGCTGTCTGCAGGGAGGAGTGGGCCAACATCCCTGCCCAAATGTGCACAAACCTTGTCACCAACTATAAAAACCGTTTGACATCTGTGCTGGCCAATAATGGCTTTTCTACAAAATATTAACATGCTGTTTGTCCAGGGGGTCAAATACTTGTTGTTCCTCATCAGATGGTTATCAATTTTTATAAATTCATATGATGTTGTTTCTGGAATTTTCTTTGGGATTCTGTCTTTCACTGTTAGAATGTACATATGATTAAAATTATAGATCGTTGCATTCTTTGTAAGTGCAAAATCAGCAAGGGGTCAAATACTTATTTCCCCCACTGTATAATGCCCTTTACATTTCAAATGAAATCTCAAAGTGCTACAGTAAAAAGGAGTCAAAAACAGTTCCCAGAATATAACCAAATCAACAAATAGCAATAAAACACCATAAGACTAAAATTAAAACTATGCCTGTTAAAAGGCTTTTTGAAATAGGAATGTCTTTAGGCCCTTCTTAAAACCCTCCATAGTTTGTGGGGCCCTTAGGGTCTCTGGGAGTGCAGTCCAGAGCCGTGGGGCGACTGCCTGGAAGGCCCAGTCTCCCATTGTAGAGAGTTTAGTCCTTGGTTGGTGCAAGCAGTAGGTAGAGATGGAGGAGCGGAGGTTTCGTGAGGTGGTGTGTGGGGTGAGGAGTTCACTGAGGTAGGCAGGGGCAGTTCCATGTATGCACTGGTGGGTAAGGAGGCAGATTTTGTACTGAATTCTGTGTTTAATGGGCAGCCAGTGGAGGGATTTCAGGACCGGATTGATATGATCAAATTTGCGCCTCTTCGTCAGGACCCGGGCAGCGCAATTCTGAATATGCTGGAGCTTTTGCAGGATCCCGACGAGGAGGGCATTACAGTAGTCCAACCTGGAGGAGACAAAGGCATGGATCAACTTCTCAGCATCTGGTTGGGAGAGGGAGGGACGGAGTTTGGCAGTGTTTTTGAGGTGGAGGAAGGAGACCTTACAGAGGTGGCGGATGTGGGTGTCAAATGTAAGATTTTATAGTCAAGTCTGACTCCAAGGTTTGTAACAGAGGTAGACAGGGCAATGTGATGACCAAAAATGGAAATACTGCTGAGGGAGGAGGACTGGGTTTGGTGTGGGGTACCGATCAGAATGGCTTCAGTTTTGCTGCTATTTAGTTGAAGAAAGTTGTCAGACATCCATGCCCTTATCTCCTCCAGGCAAACCTGAAGTGCAGACGGCAGAGCTGAGGGGAGTATGGAGTCCATTTTTATGTATAGTTGTGTATCGTCTGCGTAACAGTGGAATGAAACTTTGTGTTTATGGATGATGTGACTGAGGGGTAGTAAGTAGATGGTAAAAAAGGTTGGAGCGAGGACGGACCCTTGTGGCACTCCACAGCTGACTGAGTGGGGTGATGATTGGGACCGTCCTAGAGCCACATACTCTGTCCTGCCTGTGAGGTAAGACTGGAACCAGCTTAGTGTGGTCCCAGAAAGTCCTACCACAGACTGGAGACGGTGAAGCAAGATGTTGTGATCCACGGTGTCAAAGGCGGCCGACAGGTCCAGTAGGAGGAGGAGAGATGGTAAGCCTTGGTCTGCAGTCATAAGTAGGTCATTCATGACGCGGACCAGGGCTGTCTCAGTGCTGTGTGCTGCTCAAAAACCGGACTGAAATTTTTCATATATGTTATGGATGTGAAGGTGATTGTGGAGTTGGGCTGCAAGCACATTTTCCTGGACTTTAGACAAAAACGGCAGGTTTGAAATGGGTCTGTAATGAGCCAGGATGTCAGGGTCAAGTGACGGCTTTTTCAGATAGGGGCGGATAACTGCAGTTTTGAGAGCTGGAGGAACCTGATCGGATTTGAGTGACTGGTTGAGGATTGCTGTGATCAGTGGACTGATGGCTGTAATGTTGGATTTTAATAATGGTGTTGGGAGAGGGTCCAGTGAGCATGTGGAGGTTCTCATACACTTTATGATCATCTCCACCTCTGTCTGAGAAGTCCCTGAGAAAATGGAAAATGTGTTGAACGGGTTTGTGAGACTAATTTTGGAGGAGGGTAAAACTGTGGCAGAGAGGTTGGACCGGATTGAAGCCACCTTGTTGGTGGAAAAGTCCATGAACCTATTGCACTGAGCTCTACTGGTGTCAGCATGTGTAGGAGCTTTGAGAAGAGAGTTATTGATGCAAACAACTGTTTTGAACAACGGTCTCTCTAACCTGTCTGTCTCTCTAACTCTAACCTCTTTGTCTCTCTGACTCTAACCTGTCTGTGTCTCTAACCTGTCCTCCTGTCTGTCTCTCTACCCTGTCTTCCTTTCTGTCTATCTAACCTGTCTGTCTCTCTAACTCTAACCTCTTTGTCTCTCTGACTCTAACCTGTCTGTCTCTCTAACCTGTCCTCCTGTCTGTCAAACCTGTCTGTCTCTCTACCCTGTCCTCCTGTCTGTCTCTCTAACCTGTCTCTCTTTAACTCTAACCTGTCTGTCTAACTCTAACCTGTCTCTCTCTACCCTGTCTTCCTGTCTGTCTCTCTAACCTGTCTCTCTCTCTCTAACCTGTCTGTCTGTCTACCCTGTCCGTCTGTCTGTCTCTCTAACCTGTCCTCCTGTCTGTCTCTCTAACCTGTCAGTCTTTCTACCCTGTCCTCCTGTCTGTCTCTCTAACATGTCTGTCTCTATAACTCTAACCTGTCTGTCTCTCTAACATGTCTGTCTCTCTAACTCTAACCTATCTGTCTATCTAACCTGTCTGTCCTGCTAACTAACCTGTCTGTCTCTCTGACCTGTCTGTCTCTCTGACCTATCTGTCTCTCAGGATGCATCTCCATTAGAGGTGAAGAAGGCGTATCGCCGCCTGTCTCTCTCTCTGCATCCTGATAAGAACAAAGATGAAAATGCTGAAACTCAGTTCAGACAGGTGAGAAACTCTTAATATCCTCTGCTGTTAACCCCTGTTAGGGTTAATTAACCATTAATTAACCATTATTAACTATTAATTTACCATGAATGAACCATTATTTAACCATTACTTAGTCATGAATTACTTTTTATTATCTCATAACTGAGTTCAAGACTCTTTGTGTTTCAGCTCGTCGCCATTTATGAAGTCCTGAAGGACGAGGAGCGCCGACGCAAGTAAGTCTCGTAGAAACATCTGCATCACACAGAAACATCTGCATCACACAGAAACATCTGCATCACACAGAAACATCTGCATTACACAAACATCTGGATCACACAGAAACATCTGCATTACACAGAAACATCTGGATCACACAGAAACTGGATCACACAGAAACATCTGGATCACACAGAAACATCTGGATCACACAGAAACATCTGCACCACACAGAAACATCTACTGTTTGCCTGTTTTTCTTGTGTGTTTACTTGTTTTTTTTCTTTGTTTTTTGCTGTTAATGTAAACAATGCTACTGTAAAAAAGGAATTTCCCCGATGTGGGATGAATAAAGTATTATCTAATCCAAACATCTGCACCACACAGAAACATTTGCACCACTCAAAAACATCTGCACCACTCAAAAACATCTGCACCACACAGAAACACCTGGATCACACAGAAACACCTGGATCACAGAAACATCTGCACAACACGGAAACATCTGCACCACACAGAAACACCTGGATCACACAGAAACACCTGGATCACAGAAACATCTGCACAACACAGAAACATCTGCACCACACAGAAACACCTGGATCACACAGGAACATCTGCACCACAGAAACATCTGCACAACACAGAAACATCTGCACAACACAGAAACACCTGGATCACACAGAAACATCTGCACAACACAAACATCTGCACAACACAGAAACACCTGCACCACACAGAAACACCTGGATCACACAGGAACATCTGCACCACACAAACATCTGCACAACACAGAAACATCTGCACAACACAGAAACATCTGCACAACACAAACACCTGCACAACACAAACACCTGCACCACACAGAAACACCTGCACCACACAGAAACACCTGCACCACACAGAAACACCTGCACCACACAGAAACACCTGCACCACACCTGCACCACACAGAAACACCTGCACCACACAGAAACATCTGGATCACACATAAACATCTGCACCACACAAACATCTGCACCACACACAAACATCTGCACCACACAGAAACATCTGCACAACACAGAAACATCTGCACCACACAGAAACACCCGCACCACACAGAAACACCCGCACCACACAGAAACACCCGCACCACACAGAAACACCCGCACCACACAGAAACACCCGCATCACACAGAAACACCTGCACACAGAAACACCTGCACCACACAAACACCTGCACCACACAGAAACACCTGCACCACACAGAAACACCTGCACCACACAGAAACACCTGGATCACACATAAACATCTGCACCACACAGAAACACCTGCACCACACAGAAACACCTGCACCACACAGAAACACCTGCACCACACAGAAACACCTGGATCACACAGAAACACCTGCACCACACAGAAACACCTGCACCACACAGAAACACCTGCACCACACAAACACCTGCACCACAGAAACATCTGGATCACACATAAACATCTGCACCACACATAAACATCTGCACCACACAAACATCTGCACAACACAGAAACATCTGCACCACACAGAAACACCCGCACCACACAGAAACACCCGCACCACACAGAAACACCCGCACCACACAGAAACACCTGCACCACAGAAACACCTGCACCACACAGAAACACCTGCACCACACAGAAACACCTGGATCACACATAAACATCTGCACAACACATAAACATCAGCACAACACTGAAACATCTGCACCACACAAACACCTGCACCACACAGAAACACCCGCACCACACAGAAACACCTGCACCACACAGAAACACCTGGATCACACACAAACACCTGCACCACAGAAACACCTGCACCACAGAAACACCTGCACCACACAGAAACACCTGCACCACACAGAAACATCTGGATCACACATAAACATCTGCACAACACAGAAACATCTGCACAACACAGAAACATCTGCACAACACAGAAACATCTGCACAACACAGAAACATCTGCACAACACAGAAACACCTGGATCACACAGAAACATCTGCACCACACAAACACCTGCTCCACACAGAAACATCTGCACCACACAGAAACACCTGCACCACACAGAAACATCTGGATCACACATAAACATCTGCACCACACAGAAACATCTGGATCACACATAAACATCTGCACCACACAAACATCTGGATCACACAGAAACATCTGCACCACACAGAAACATCTGCACCACACAGAAACATCTGGACCACTCAAACATCTGGATCACACAGAAACATCTGGACCACTCAGAAACATCTGGATCACACAGAAACATCTGGACCACACAGAAACATCTGGATCACACAGAAACTCTCTCTCTCTCTCTCTCTGTGCGCATGCGTGCGTGTGTCCGTGCGTGTGTGCAGGTATGATGACATCCTGGAGAACGGGCTCCCTGATTGGAGGCAGCCCGTCTTCTACTACCGCCGCGTGAGGAAGATGAGCAATGCAGAGCTGTTCTTCCTCCTCTTCCTCATCCTCACCGTGGGACACTACGCCGTCCTCTGGTCCATCTACCTGGAGAAGCAGCTGGTGAGACAGCTAGGGGACAGACAGTCAGGGGACAGACAGACAATCAGGGGACAGACAGACGGACAGTCATGGGACGGACAGTCAGAGCACAGCCAATCAGAGGACAGCTCTCAGAGGACAGCTTACAGCCAATCAGAGAACGGCTATGCAGGTAACAGTGTTCTCTTCCTCACTGGTGTTTCAGGATGACCTGCTGAGTAAGAAAAAGAAAGAGAAGAAGAAGAAGCTAAGCTCCAGACTTCCAGACGAGCTACGCTACGCCGCGCACGACAGGTACTCATGCTACTTCTTCTTAGTACACATGCTGTTTCCTGTTAGCACACATAATACTTCCTGTTAGTAACATCCTCAGGTACACATGCTACTTCCTACTTATAAATACATACATACATATATATATAAATACTTATACATATACACATACATATATTAAATTAAATAATTTTTATTGAACTCTTCGTGCCTCTATATTGTTTCTGTTTATAGTGTGTATATATTGTGTATATATTAGTGTGTATATTTTTGTTTTGGTTGTTTTGTGTGTAAGCACAGTGTGAGTAACGATGCTCCAAAGAAAAATTCCTCGTATGTGTCCTCATACCTGGCAAATAAAGCTGATTCTGATTCTACATATATTATACATAAATAACGTCCCATGATGCTCTCTGTGTTCCAGAGCGTACGAGCGACCGCACTGGCAGGACATCCTCCCTCTGAAGCTCAGCATCTGGCTCTACCTGTCCATCAAGCACCTGCCCCACACCGTCCAGGTAGGTAACGCTAGGCTAACGGTAGGCCGCATCTGGCTCTACCTGTCCATCAAGCACCTGCCCCACACCGTCCAGGTAGGTAACGCTAGGCTAACGCTAGGCCGCATCTGGCTCTACCTGTCCATCAAGCACCTGCCCCACACCGTCCAGGTAGGTAATGCTAGGCTAACGCTAGGCCGCATCTGGCTCTACCTGTCCATCAAGCACCTGCCCCACACCGTCCAGGTAGGTAATGCTAGGCTAACGCTAGGCCGCATCTGGCTCTACCTGTCCATCAAGCACCTGCCCCACACCGTCCAGGTAGGTAATGCTAGGCTAACGCTAGGCCGCATCTGGCTCTACCTGTCCATCAAGCACCTGCCCCACACCGTCCAGGTAGGTAGCGCTAGGCTAAAGCTAAGCCGCATCTGGCTCTACCTGTCCATCAAGCACCTGCCCCACACCGTCCAGGTAGGTAGCGCTAGGCTAAAGCTAAGCCGCATCTAGCTCTACCTGTCCATCAAGCACTAGCTCCACACCGTCCAGGTAGCTAAAGCTAAGCTAACGCGAGGCAGCATCTGGCTCTACCTGTCCTTCAAGCACCTGCCCCACACCGTCCAGGTAGTTAAAGCTAGGCTAACGCTAGGCCGCATCTGGCTCTACCTGTCCTTCAAGCACCTGCCCCACATCGTCCAGGTAGGTAACGCTAGGCTAACGCTAGGCCGCATCTAGCTCTACCTGTCCATCAAGCACCTGCCCCACACCGTCCAGGTAGTTAAAGCTACGCTAACGCGAGGCACCATCTGGCTCTACCTGTCCTTCAAGCACCTGCCCCACATCGTCCAGGTAGTTAAAGCTAGGCTAACGCTAGGCCGCATCTGGTTCTACCTGTCCTTCAAGCACCAGCCCCACACCGTCCAGGTAGGTAATGCTACCTGTCTCTCTTTCTCTATCCTGACCTGTCTCTCTCTCTCTATCCTGACCTGTCTCTCTCTCTCTATCCTGACCTGTCTCTTTTTCTCTATCCTGACCTGTCTCTCTCTCTCTATCATGACCTGTCTGTCTCTCTATCCTGACCTGTCTGTCTCTCTATCCTGACCTGTCTATCTCTCTCCATCTCTCTTGACCTGTCTGTCTCTCTCTATCCTGACCTGTCTCTCTATCCTGACCTGTCTCTCTATCCTGACCTGTCTCTCTCTACCCTGACCTGTGTCTCTATACCCTGTCCTGTCTCTCTTGACCTGTCTGTCTCTCTATCCTGACCTGTCGATCTCTCTCCATCATGATCTGTCTGTCTCTCTACCCTGACCTGTCTCTCTATACCCTGACCTGTCTCTCTTGACCTGTCTGTCTCTCTATCCTGACCTGTCTGTCTCTATCCTGACCTGTCTCTCTCTACCCTGACCTGTCTCTCTCTCTACCCTGACCTGTCTGTCTCCTGACCTGTCTGTCTCTCTGTGTCCAGGAACTGAAGCAGTACTATGAGGACTACCAGCAGATGAAACAGCAGCAGAGAGAAGAAGAAGAAGCTGAGCAGGAAGTTGTCACAAGTAAGCACTTCCTGTTTATTAATATCATATAACAGAATAATAATAATAATAATAATAATAATACTTCCTGTCCCTGAGGATGTCCTTCCTGTCCCTGAGGCTGTCTGTCCTGTCTGTCCAGGGGAGCGGCGTCCAAAGGTGAAGAGGGTGAAGCTGGAGTTCCCGGTGTACGAGCTGCAGACGGACAACGTCCAGCGGCACCAGCAGGACACATCCATCGAGGACATCGAGGACCAGATGGACGACTGGCTGCAGGAACGCAGGACCGCCCGCAAGAAGGTACTCTGAGTACTCTGGATGGTACTCTGGGTGGTACTCTGGGTGGTACTCTGATTACACTGGGTGGTACTCTGATTGTGTGTGTGTGTGTGTGTGTGTGTGTGTGTGTGTGTGTGTGTGTCTGTCTCTATCTGTGTGTGTCTGTCTCTCTCTGTGTGTGTCTGTCTCTATCTGTGTGTGTCTGTCTCTCTCTGTGTGTGTCTGTCTCTCTGTGTGTGTGTGTGTGTGTGTGTGTGTGTGTCTCTCTCTGTGTGTGTGTGTGTGTCTCTCTCTCTCTGTATGTGTGTGTGTGTGTGTGTCTGTCTCTGTGTGTGTGTGTGTGTGTGTCTGTCTGTCTGTCTGTCTGTGTGTCTGTCTCTGTGTGTATGTGTGTGTGTGTGTGTGTGTGTCTCTCTCTCTCTCTCTCTCTCTCTCTCTCTCTCTCTCTCTCTCTCTCTCTCTCTCTCTCTCTCTCTCTCTCTCTCTCTCTCTCTGTGTGTGTGTGTGTGTCCCCTCAGGCAGCAGACTGGACCAATGAGGAGATCAGCCTCCTCAGCAGGTTGATGGTTAAATTCCCCGGAGGAACTCCAGGTCGCTGGGAGAAGATTGCTCATGAGCTGGGGCGCTCTGTGAGCGATGTAAGTCTGCTGTTACCACGGGGACCCTGAACCGTTACCACGGGGACCCTATCCTGTTACTGCGGAGACCCTAACCTGTCACCACGGCAACCCTAACCCTATACTAACGATTTAATGACTTTTTTTTAATGGTTCTAAAAGTAAATATAAAATAAATATATACTATAGATTACAAATTTGGGGGTCAGTAGCTGTCAGTCAGTAGGGAGTTACGGTTGGGAACTGGAGGGTTGCTGGTTCAAGTCCCCGCAAAGACAAAAGTATGCTGGTGGACTGGTAGCTGGAGATGTCATCAGGCGGGGGTGATGTCATCAGGCGGTACCCATCATTCATTGGGTGTTTCTTATCCCAACACCCTCCCGATGGCGGGTGCGCAGCGGTGGCCAAGTCCCTGCCCATCTTCCCCTCCTGGCTCCCAGCTCAACCAGAACCATATTCCCACCCCCCACCCATGCAGGAGGTCTTGCTATTTGGCGCTCTTCCTTCCTTCAAAGGCATGTTCACCCACCTCTTCCCATGGGACTGGAAGCTCTATGAGGATGATCTTTGTTGCCTCTTCAGACCACATCCGGCCTCAGGGTTGTCTGGACAACCTGGGGGACTGCAGCCTTCCTCCCAGGTGGACCGCCATATCCCATGATTGGGCCTTTAGTAGCTAGTTCTTGTTGTGGTTGGTGGCGTCCCCCCTCCCTTAGAAAGTGGATTGATGTTGTGTTCCAAAGTGTTTGGCGTTTTGTTTTCCTCTCCTGCTCTAAGGTGTTGGTGAGTGTCATGAGCACCTTGTTGTGGCGCCATCTGTACCTTCCTTGGGTGAGAGCTTTTTGACACCTAGACAGGATGTGTGCCATGGTACCCCTCCCCCCACAGAGCCTCTCTCATGCCCCACTTGTACAAGTTTGTTGGGGTTGGGAGTGCGTCATACACAGATCTCAGTAGGAAGGAGATCCAGTATCCACAGGCCCGCCCAGGTGACCTTCCTCTCGGGAAGATCCCACTTGGTCCAGGCTCCTTGGGAAGCCAAGTCCACTGCCCTTGACCTTTGTCTTTCCTCTTCCAGGTTCCGTACCTCCTCTTGAATCATGGCTTTCCTGTCACTGGTTTCTGCCTTCCTCCACTGTTGGGACTGGGAGGATCCAAGACCCTGTCTCCGTGCATGGCGCGCCATTGACATCACGCAGCTTCATTATGCTTTCAGCCTGTGCAACAGATGAATCAGCTTGATTGGATTCTCCTCTATCGATGGAATCACTTCCTCTTGTACATGCAGCTTGAACCTGTTGGTCAACTTCCCGTTTCTGATCACCATACTCCTCGATTCCTTTGGCTTGAACTTCATTCTGGCCCACATTGCCATGTGGTCCAGAGTAGTTAGCACCCACCTTGCCTCCACATGGGTTGTGGTCGTCCATGTAACCTGTTATTGCGTGTTTTCGGATGCCTGACTCCATTTTTGGACCCCGGGCTTCCTTCTCTGCAACTGTTATTAGGAGGTTCATTCCTGTGACAAAGATAATGGGGGACATTGTGCAGCCAGTTACGATACCCTATGCTTTGCCACTGAGTTGTAAAATGTGCAGACTTGAATTGTAGCTGGATTCCACCAAAGTAACTGGTGATCATTCTCTTGATGTGCTGAGGGAGGTGGTAGTGGTCTAATGCTGCATGGATGAGAACGTGAAGGATTGATCCATAGGCATTGGCCAAATCCAACCAGACAACAGTCAAGTTGCCTCTGCTGGATTTAGCCTCACAGATCCTCTGACTGGGAACTCCGGTGTCTTCCAGGCCTCCAGAGAAGCCTTTCTGGATAGCAGTGTTGATGTACAGTATCCATTCTCTGTCATGTACGAGGTCATCCTCTTGGCCTGTACCGAAAAGAAGATTTTTCCTTCTACACGTAGCAGTGAAATTGTTCTGATTTGGTCAATAGGGGAGGAATTCTCCTCCTTTGGCACAAGACAGCCCTCTGCCTTCTTCCTGCCCTTTCTCCAGATCCTCCGGAACAACTTCCACAGCTTCCAAAGGAGCATTGGGCCTTTCTTAAACACGTTGTAGGATATACAGCTTGGGCCGGGGAAGATCCGGTTCTGGCCTTCTTCACCACCTCTTGGACTTCCTTCCAGGATGGTTCACTCTTTTTCTCTTTGTACTGTTGATGCTTGGGTTGGCATTAGGGCCATGTTTCTGGGGTGTCATTATGGGTCTCCCTCAAGAACGCCTCCACATCTCCTCTTGGGCTGGTCAGCCTTCCAGATTTTGCTTTACTCAGCAGTGTTCTGGTGAATCCAAAGGGGTCTTTGGTGAACTGGAATCTTTGGTTCTTCCTATCCTTCCTCTTCTTCTGTCCCTACAAGTGTTGTTTCTAGTACTTTGTCGAGATCTTGGTCTAGTTGGAACCACTCTTTATTCGTTTCCTCGCAGGCTGGGGTTGTCTCCCTCCTGGGGAAGCATCATGTGGGTCCCTCCTGAGGTCTTGAGGTGACACAGGTGCTGATACATATATAATATAGCATATATTATAAATATAACCCCCTTAACCCTAACCCCCCAACCCCCCCTAACACTAACCCATCTGCAGACCCCCCCCTGCCCCTAACCCCTCATTCTTTTTCGACCAGCATGTTTCCTTGGATCAGGGAGGCTCCAAAATCATGGTAGCAGCTATTGCCATGGTCCCGCTACACGTCCTGCGATGCCGTGTTCATCCTGCTACGCTCTGCTGTGCCCTGCTACGTCCTGCTACATCCTGCTACGTCCTGCTACATCCTGCTACGTCCTGCTGTGCCCTGCTACGTCCTGCTACATCCTGCTACGTCCTGCTACGTCCTGCTGTGCCCTGCTACATCCTGCTACGTCCTGCTACGTCCTGCTGTGCCCTGCTACGTCCTGCTACGTCCTGCTACGTCCTGCTGTGCCCTGCTACGTCCTGCTACATCCTGCTACATCCTGCTACGTCCTGCTACGTCCTGCTGTGCCTTGTAACGCCTCACAGTGCCCTGCTATGCCATGAACTACTACAAAGAACTACTACAAACTACTATTTTTTTGTGACTGTTATTGCCACTCTTCATTCTAACCCCAACCGGTCGTCAGACACCGCCTACCAAGAGTCTGGGTCTGGGCCTGGGTCTGTCCGAGGTTTCTGCCTAAAAGGAAGTTTTTCCTCGCCACTGTCGCACTGTTGCTTGCTCTGGAGGAAACTACTAGAACTGTTGGGTCCTTGTAAATTCTGGAGTGTGGTCTAGACCTACTCTATCTTTAAAGTGTCTCGAGATAACACTTGTTATGAATTGATACTTTAATTGAAATAACACTAACCCATCTGCAGACCCCCCCTGCCCATAACCCCCCCAACACTAACCCATCTGCAGATCCCCCTGACCCCCCAACCCTAACCCCCCTAACACTAACCCATATGCAGACCCCCCCCCAACCCTAACTCCCCCACACACACTTCCCAATCTGACCCTGGATCTGTTTCCGTTTGCAGGTAACGACTAAAGTCAAAGAGGTGAAAGACAACGTGAGCCACACCTCAGGTAACCGCTGGCTGGGGGGGGGGTGGTGGTGGTAGTAGTAGTAATGTGGTTTAAATGCTAAAAAGGTTCTGTTGTGGATGTTTTTCAGGTCTGGTGAAGCTGTCGGATCTGAAGGGCCCTCTTCCTCCCGTGAGGTCACTTCCTGTTGCAGACAGCGTGATGACTCAGCGAGGGGGTGGGGCCTGTGAGGAGGAGGCGGAGCAGGAAGCAGCGCTGGCTGTCAGGAAGAGGAACAGGAAGTCAGCGGCGGATGGAGCGGAGGGGAAGGTCCGCGGTCGGCGGCAGAGAGACTTCGACCCTGCGGCGGCGGCAGAGGAAGAGGAGGAGGAGGGGGCGAAGGGGGAGGCGGGTGCAGAGCCTCCGGAGAGCCCCGCTGTCTGGACCCAGAACCAACAGAAGCTGCTGGAGCTCGCTCTGCAGCAGTTCCCCCGAGGAACCGGCGAGCGCTGGGACCGCATTGCCAAGACGGTCCCCGGGAAGACCAAGGTACATTCATTAAAGGGGAACCTGCTAACATGATGTCACCAGACTCCATGTAAATAATCAGCCATTTTAGCATCGTGACATCCCTTTAATTCAAATTGAACAGAAACTAAGAACAGCTGTTTTTGGTCTTCTCTACACTTCATCATCCATTACAACTCTAGTGTTGGTGGAAATATACACCAACTTTACCGATTTACATGAGACGATATGTTGCTCTGCACACGCTAAAAGTACTGTTTTTTAAATGGAGTCTGGTTGGTTCCAGGAGGAGTGTATCATCCTGTATAAGATCTTTCTCTTCCCCCAGGAGGAGTGTATGATCCGGTATAAGATGCTGGCTGAGCTGGTCCAGAAGAAGAAACTGGCTAAAAGCTGATTTAAAGACTCCGCCCCCTGCTGCTGTGACCTCTGACCTCCTTTTATTTTCCTGCCTCCTGATTGGACGGAATCAGAGTCAGGTTGTTTTTTTTAATGTGTGTTTTGGTTGCTCAGGTGTTTCCTGAAGCCTCTGACCTCACAGCTGCCTGTGCCTTACACCTGTCTGTCTCTCTCTGTCTGTGTCTCTCTCTGTCCGTCTGGTTGCCTGTCTCTCACTCTCTGTCTCTCTCTCTCTCTCTGCCTGTCTCTCTCTCTGCCTGTCTTTCTCTCTGTCTCTCTGCCTGTCTCTGTCTGTCTTTCTCTCTGCCTGTCTCTCTCTGCCTCTCTCTCTCTGTAACTTGATCAATAAACAGTATTTATTATTAATATTTTGTCCTGTATCTGTTTTTTAAAATAATTGTAACGCACGTCAGTATATTAGGGACAACATAGTGTCACAACAGCAGACGTAGGGACAACATAGTGTCACAACAGCAGACGTAGGGACAACATAGTGTCCTAACAGGTGATGATACGGACACCACAGTGTCCCAACAGGAGACGGGGACAACATAGTGTCTTCCGTGTAGGCTATTTCAAAATAAAAGCACTTCCTGTGACAGTTGGCGGTAAAAACTAAATTCTTGTTAAAGTTGTTCCTTTTGACTTATCAGCTGTAGATCCAGTCTGTAAATAATAGAGAGATAGAGATAAATAGAGAGCTATAGATAGATAGGTAGAGAGAGAGAGAGATGGGTAGAGATATAGAGAGAGAGATAGATATATAGAGAGAGAGATAGATAGGTAGAGAAAGAGAGAAATAGAGAGAGAGATAAATAGATGGGTCAATAGGTAGAGAGAGAGATAGATAAATAGATAATGTAGATAAGGAGTTTTAATTACACTATAATTACAAACTTAATGTTAAACTAAAATAAATGTCTTATTCAAACCCAACGCCGTGCTTCAGTACAACTAGAGGTACTTTATATGAGATATATATATATATATATATATATATATATATATATATATATATATATATATATGCCTGTTGTACATCCTACTAATCTGATGTATTAAAGATGAAGAAGACATTACTGATCGGGGTCACACGCTAGTCAAACTGCTGCTGGTATTACAGTGAAAGTAACTAAAAGTAGAGGAACGCAGTACAATTCAGAGAGCATAATATTGTAGTAACTAGTATCTATAATGTACTACATTTAGGAGTAACTTTCCCAACACTGGTTATAAATGAGATAATAACATTGTTTTATTACTCACAGCTTAAAGAACACAGAAACTAGTAAAAACACCGTGGAAAAGTTATTAGTTACATCAATTAAAATAAATAAATGCTTATATGGGTATATCAAGGCACAAAGTGTTTGTACATTTGTCAGAAACGTTATATATACAGTATATAAAAGTTATACATATATACGTTTACACACATATATATATATATATATATATATATATATATATATATATATATATATATATATATATATATATATATATTAGATAATAACATCGGACTCTGCTCTGATTGGTTGTTTTCTGAGAAGAGGTGACGCTTTCATTGTGAAAACCCTACCGGAAGTCTCCTTGTTGTTCTACCGTAAAGTGGAGAGACGCTGAAGACGAAGCTGACAGTTAGCATTAGCATTATATTAGCTCCGATACCCGGAGAGGATTAAAGTTCTGACGTCACTGCTGCTGTAAGTTTTAAATGGTTAATCTTGTTTTTAAAGACTGGAAATAACGAGCCGATAAACTTCTGACAGGCTAAAATTAACTCAACTGGCTGACGTCACAAGGTTAGCATAGCAGCTAACGGGCTGTTATGCTAACTGTTAGCACGGAGTTCACAGACCAAACTCCATGTAAAAAAACGGCTACTTTAACAGACGAGAAACAGATCACTTTAACTTAAAGGACTCTCTCTCTCTCTCTCTCTCTCTCTCTCTCTCTCTCTCTCTCTCTCTCTCTGTCTGTTTCTCTCTGTCTGTGTCTCTCTCTCTCTCTCTCTCTCTCTCTCTCTGTCTGTCTGTCTCTGTGTCTTTCAATTCAGTTCAAAGAAGCTTTATTAGCATGACCATAGTGACATACAGTATTGCCAAAGCATATAAACAGGGAGACATTGATCACATTTACATCAAAAATCATAACAATCATAACAACAAGAATAGAGCTGATGATATCAGCTTCAGTCTTTCTCTCTCTGTCTGTTTCTCCTTGTTTCCCTGTCTGTCCTTGTCTCCCCCTCCCTATTCCCCCAGCATGCCAGCGTGATGTCCTTTGCGGCGGAGCTGCAGCGGTGCATGCTGTCTGCCGAGTCCCTGCTGCGGCGGGCGGAGCAGCTGCGGGTGGAGGGGCAGCAGAAGCTGAGCGGGCGGCTGCGGGCGGAGCTGCGCTTCCTGCGCCGCGTGGAGGCCGGCGAGCTGCACATCAGGCACGCGCACCTGCGCAGCTCCAACTTGGCGCATCTGTCCGCCCTAGTGCAGTCGGCCGAGAGCCTGGGGGGCGTGGTGGCGCTGCTGCACGTCTTCACCTACCGGCCCCCGGGGGGGGGGCGCCGCACACTGGTGGTGGACGTGGTCGCCAACGGGGGGCACACCTGGGTGAAGGCCGTGGGACGCAAGGCCGAGGCCCTACACAACATCTGGATGGGGAGGGGCCAGTACGGGGACAAGAGCATTATCAGGTAGGGGGGGGGCAGTATGGAGACAAGAACGTCACCAGGTCGGGGGGCAGGAGCATCATCAGGCGGGGGGGGGTCCTCAGGACCAGTCCATGCTACCGGGCGATAGGGTTACACGTGAAACGTCTTCACCTTACAGACTAATAATAGTTCTTATTCTCTTGTCTCCAGCCAGGAGGATGCCTGACTGTAGTTCTTCTTCTCTTGTCTCCAGCCAGGCAGAGGACTTCCTGCAGGCCAGCCTCCAGCAGCCCGTCCAGTACCAGCCCCCCCAGGTTGTCTTCGCCTTCTACAACGGCGTCTCCGCCCCCATGGCCCAGCGCCTCCGGGACATGGGCGTCTCCGTCCGCGGGGACATTGTGGCTGTCAGCGCCGCCACCACCGAGGAAGAAGAGGAAGAGGAAGAGGTCAGCGCCGCCACCACCGAGGAAGAAGAGGGGGAGGGGGATGAGGAGGAGGAGGAGGAGGGCCCAGCTGAAGATAAAGACAGGTGTCATTACCACACATACATACACACACACACACACATACACATACATACATATATACATACACACATACACACACACACACACACACATACACACAGACTGTAATGAAATAATATAATTAATAATTCAATTCAATTTTATTTATAGTATCAATTCATAACCAGA
The DNA here is from genome assembly GCA_013375575.1 of Percina caprodes. NCBI lineage: Eukaryota > Metazoa > Chordata > Actinopteri > Perciformes > Percidae > Percina > Percina caprodes. The sequence continues at coordinate 416,733 of JABXJD010000368.1, read as the reverse complement.
GTTATCTGGAGACACTTTACAGATAGGGCAGGTCTAGACCACACTCCAGAATTTACAAGGACCCAACAGGTCTAGTAGTTTCCTCCAGAGCAAGCAACAGTGCGAGGAAAAACTCCTTTTAGGTAGAAACCTGGAACAGACCCAGACCCAGGCTCTTGGTAGGCGGTGTCTGACGACCGGTTGGGGTTAGAATGAAGAGTGGCAATAACAGTCACAAAAAATAGTAGTTTTTAGTAGCTCTTTGTAGTAGTTCATGGCATAGCAGGGAATTACGGGCATTACAAGTCACAGAAGGACGTAGCAGGACACTGCAGAGCGTAGCAGGGCACAGCAGGACGTAGCAGGGCACAGCAGGACGTAGCAGGGCCCAGCAGAGCGTAGCAGGACGTAGCAGGGCACCGCAGAGCGTAGCAGGGCACAGCAGGACATAGCAGGGCACCGCAGAGCGTAGCAGGACATAGCAGGGCACAGCAGAATGTAGCAGGGCACCGCAGAGCGTAGCAGGACGTAGCAGGGCACAGCAGAGCGTAGCAGGGCACAGAACAGCGTAGCAGGATGTAGCAGGACACTGCAGAGCGTAGCAGGACACCGCAGAGCGTAGCAGGACGTAGCAGGGCACCGCAGAAACACACAAATAGATAGAAAGATAGAGGAGATAGGAGCCCAGTGTGTCAAAGGAACCCCCCCAGCTGAACTAAGAGAGATAAGTAATAATAAGTAAGGTGTCAGGTCAAGGTAGCTTTATCATTCTCTACACACACACACACACACAGACCCACACACACACACAGACACACACACTCCCAGATACGCAGACACACACACCCAGACACACAGATACACACAGACAAGGCGGCTGTGGCTCAGTGGTAGAGCGGTTGCCTGCCAATTAGATGGTTGGGGTTCAATCCCTGGCCCTGCAAGGACTAGAAAAAGCACTAAGACTAGACAAGCACTTTATAAATACAGCACATTTACATTTACACACACAGACCTATCTATCATATAATCAATAATATAATAAAACTAGAGGGAGGCAGGGCGATACAGCCCGATCCGGTTGGGGAGAGTTCTATCTTGACTAGGCTCCTCTCCATGCTTTGATAAAGCTTTTAGTTAGGGCATTTACAGCGTAGCAGGGCACAGCAGGACGTAGCAGGGCACAGCAGAGCGTAGCAGGACGGGGCAGAGCACAGCAGGACGTAGCAGGGCACAGCAGGACACAGCAGAGCGTAGCAGGGCACAGCAGGACATAGCAGGGCACAGCAGAGCGTAGCAGGGCACAGCAGGACGTAGCAGGGCACAGCAGAGCATAGCAGGACATAGCAGGTCACAGCAGAGTGTAGAAAGGAGGTAGCAGGGCACCGCAGAGCGTAGCAGGACGTAGCAGGACACTGCAAAGCGTAGCAGGGCACAGCAGGATGTAGCAGGGCACAGCAGAGCGTAGCAGGACGTGGCAGGGCACCGCAGAGCGTAGCAGGACGTAGCAGGGCACAGCAGGACGTTGCAGGGCAAGGCAGAGCGTAGCAGGGCACCGCAGAGCGTAGCAGGACACTGCAGAGCATAGCAGGGCACTACAGAGCGTAGCAGGGCACAGCAGGACGGGGCAGGGCACAGCAGGACACAGCAGAGCGTAGCAGGGCACAGCAGGACATAGCAGGGCACAGCAGAGCGTAGCAGGGCACAGCAGAGCGTAGCAGGGCACAGCAGAGCGTAGCAGGATGGGGCAGGGCACAGCAGGACGTAGCAGGGCACAGCAGGACACAGCAGAGCGTAGCAGAGCACAGCAGGACATAGCAGGGCACAGCAGGACGTAGCAGGGCACAGCAGAGCGTAGCAGGGCACAGCAGGACGTAGCAGGGCGTAGCAGGGCGAAGCAGGGCACCGCAGAGCGTAGCAGGACACCGCAGAGCGTAGCAGGACACCGCAGGGCACAGCAGGACGTAGCAGGGCAAGGCAGAGCGTAGCAGGACGTAGCAGGACACTGCAGAGCATAGAAGGGCACTACAGAGCGTAGCAGGGCACAGCAGGACGGGGCAGGGCACAGCAGGACGTAGCAGGGCACAGCAGGACACAGCAGAGCGTAGCAGGGCACAGCAGGACATAGCAGGGCACAGCAGAGCGTAGCAGGGCACAGCAGGACGTAGCAGGGCACAGCAGAGCGTAGCAGGACGGGGCAGGGCACAGCAGGACGTAGCAGGGCACGGCAGGACACAGCAGAGCGTAGCAGGGCACAGCAGGACATAGCAGGGCACAGCAGAGCGTAGCAGGGCACAGCAGAGCGTAGCAGGACGGGGCAGGGCACAGCAGGACGTAGCAGGGCACAGCAGGACGTAGCAGGGCACAGCAGGACACAGCAGAGCGTAGCAGGGCACAGCAGGACATAGCAGGGCACAGCAGGACGTAGCAGGGCACAGCAGAGCGTAGCAGGGCACAGCAGGACGTAGCAGGGCGTAGCAGGGCACCGCAGAGCGTAGCAGGACACCGCAGAGCGTAGCAGGACACCGCAGGGCACAGCAGGACGTAGCAGGGCAAGGCAGAGCGTAGCAGGGCACCGCAGAGCGTAGCAGGACGTAGCAGGATACTGCAGAGCGTAGCAGGGCACAGCAGGACGGAGCAGGGCACTGCAGAGCGTAGCAGGGCACAGCAGGACGGAGCAGGGCACAGCAGGACGGAGCAGGGCACCGCAGAGCGTAGCAGGACGTAGCAGGACACTGCAAAGCGTAGCAGGGCACAGCAGGATGTAGCAGGGCACAGCAGAGCGTAGCAGGACGTGGCAGGGCACCGCAGAGCGTAGCAGGGCACAGCAGGACGTAACATGATGTAGCAGGGCATTGCAGGACGTGTAGCGGGACCACGGCGACAGCTGCTACCATGATTTTGGAGCCTCCCTGATCCGAGGAAACATGCTGGGGAAAAAAGAACATAAGGACTCCGAGGAATGACTCCCCAGAGCTAGGTTAGTAACTAGGTTAGTAACTAGGTTAGTAACTAGCATTTCTGGGACATGGATGCACACAAATGGATAGAAAGATAGAGGAGATAGGAGCCCAGTGTGTCAAAGGAACCCCCCCAGCTGAACTAAGAGAGATAAGTAATAATAAGTAAGGTGTCAGGTCAAGGTAGCTTTATCATTCTCTACACACACACACACACACAGACCCACACACACACACAGACACACACACTCCCAGATACGCAGACACACACACCCAGACACACAGATACACACAGACAAGGCGGCTGTGGCTCAGTGGTAGAGCGGTTGCCTGCCAATTAGATGGTTGGGGTTCAATCCCTGGCCCTGCAAGGACTAGAAAAAGCACTAAGACTAGACAAGCACTTTATAAATACAGCACATTTACATTTACACACACAGACCTATCTATCATATAATCAATAATATAATAAAACTAGAGGGAGGCAGGGCGATACAGCCCGATCCGGTTGGGGAGAGTTCTATCTTGACTAGGCTCCTCTCCATGCTTTGATAAAGCTTTTAGTTAGGGCATAGAATTGAATATTGTAAGGGAGTGAGGAGTCGCAGCGTCCGCCTAACCCGGCCCACCTGCTTCTCGTCATAGTTGTTAGATCTATCTATCATATAATAAAACTAAAGGGAGACTTGGCATACAGCCCGATCCGGTTGGGGAGAGTTCTTGCCCGACCAGGCTCCTCTCTTTACCCTGTCTCTCCTAGTTATGCTGTAATAGTTTTAGACTTCTGGGGGACTTCCTTTGACACACTGGGCTCCTCTCTCCTCTCTCTTTCTATCTTTCCATTTGTGTGCATCCATGTCCCAGAAATGCTTGTTACTAACCTAGTTACTAAGCTAGCTCTGGGGAGTCATTCCCCGGAGTCCTTAATGTTCTTTTTCGCCCAGCATGTTTCCTTGGATCAGGGAGGCTCCAAAATCATGGTAGCAGCTGTCGCCATGGTCCCGCTACACGTCCTGCGATGCCGTGTTCATCCTGCTACGTCCTGCTGTGCCCTGCTACGTCCTGCTGTGCCCTGCTACGTCCTGCTACGTCCTTCTACGTCCTGCTGTGCCTTGTAATGCCGCACAATTCCCTGCTATGCCATGAACTACTACAAACTATTGTTTTTTGTGACTGTTATTGCCACTCTTCATTCTAACCCCAACCGGTCGTCAGGCACCGCCTACCAAGAGCCTGGGTCTGGGTCTGGGTCTGTCCGAGGTTGGGTCCTTGTAAATTATGGAGTGTGGTCTAG
>JABXJD010000368.1:367500-407500 GCA_013375575.1 Percina caprodes | reverse complement strand
CAGCGAGACAAGACGGTCATACACCGAAGAGCTGCAGGGGATTGACTTCAGTTCTTCCTCCAACAACCCCTTCCTCCCCCCCTCAGGTCAGACAGGTCACATGACACACAAGTCACATGACACACAGGTCACATGATACACAGGATAGAAAGTTGAGTTTTGTCTGTGTTCAGATCCTCTGAGCATCAGGATGGGAGCTATGACGCTGAGAACAGGCTCACCTGTACGCACCGTCCAATCAGGAGGAACCTCAGACAGACAGGTGACCTTCCAATCAGGAGCAGCATCAGACAGACAGGTGACCTTCCAATCAGGAGCAGCCTCAGACAGACAGGTGACCATCCAATCAGGAACAGCCTCAGACAGACAGGTGACCGTCCAATCAGGAGCAGCTGGAGCGGACCTCATGAAGGTGAGGAGGGTTCACTATGTCACCTAGGGGGTGGGGGGGTACAAGACCATCTGAAGACAGATCCAGCAGCTGCAGATTGTTTCTCTGACTGTTTCTCCACCTTCAGATTGTTTCTCTGTTTCTCTTCTCTCAGATTGTTTCTCTGACTGTTTCTCTTCCTGCAGATTGTTTCTCTGACTGTTTCTCCTTCTTTAGATTGTTTCTCTGACTGTTTCTCTTCCTGCAGATTGTTTCTCTGACTGTTTCTCCTCCTTTAGATTGTTTCTCTGACTGTTTCTCCTTCAGATTGTTTCACTGACTGTTTCTCCTCCTTCAAATTGTTTCACTGATGGTTTCTCTTTCCTCAGATTGTTTCTCTGACTGTTTCTCCTCCTTCAGATTGTTTCTCTGACTGTTTCTCTTTTCTCAGATTGTTTCACTGACTGTTTCTCCTCCTTCAGATTGTTTCTCTGACTGTTTCTCCTCCTTCAGATTGTTTGTCTGACTGTTTCTCTTCCCTCAGATTGTTTTTCTGACTGTTTCTCCTTCAGATGGTTTCTCTGACTGTTTCTCCTCCTTTAGATTTTTTCACTGACGGTTTCTCTTTCCTCAGATTGTTTCTCTGACTGTTTCTCCTCCAGATTGTTTCTCTGACTGTTTCTCTTTTCTCAGATTGTTTCACAGACTGTTTCTCCTCCTTCAGATGGTTTCTCTGACTGTTTCTCCTCCTTCAGATTGTTTCTCTGACTGTTTCTCTTCCTTCAGATGGTTTCTCTGACTGTTTCTCTTCCCGCAGATTGTTTCTCTGACTGTTTCTCCTCCAGATGGTTTCTCTGACTGTTTCTCTTCCCGCAGATTGTTTCACTGACTGTTTCTCCTCCTTCAGATGGTTTCTCTGACTGTTTCTCCTCCTTCAGATTGTTTCTCTGACTGTTTCTCCGCCCTCAGATTGTTTCTCAGATTGTTTCTCTGACTGTTTCTCCTCCTTCAGATGGTTTCTCTGACTGTTTTTCCTCCCTCAGATTGTTTCTCAGATTGTTTCTCTGACTGTTTCTCCTCCAGATTGTTTCTCTGACTGTTTCTCTTTTCTCAGATTGTTTCACTGACTGTTTCTCCTCCAGATTGTTTCACTGACTGTTTCTCCTCCTTCAGATGGTTTCTCTGACTGTTTCTCCTCCTTCAGATTGTTTCTCTGACTGTTTTTCCTCCCTCAGATTGTTTCTCAGATTGTTTCTCTGACTGTTTCTCCTCCAGATTGTTTCTCTGACTGTTTCTCTTTTCTCAGATTGTTTCACTGACTGTTTCTCCTCCAGATTGTTTCACTGACTGTTTCTCTTCCTTCAGATTGTTTCTCTGACTGTTTCTCCTCCTTCAGATTGTTTCTCTGACTGTTTTTTCCTCCCTCAGATTGTTTCTCAGATTGTTTCTCTGACTGTTTCTCCTCCTTCAGATTGTTTCTCTGACTGTTTCTCTTCCCTCAGATTGTTTCTCTGACGGTTTCTCTTCCCTCAGATTTTATCACTGACGGTTTCTCTTTCCTCAGATTGTTTCTCTGACTGTTTCTCCTCCAGATTGTTTCTCTGACTGTTTCTCTTTTCTCAGATTGTTTCACAGACTGTTTCTCCTCCTTCAGATTGTTTCACTGACTGTTTCTCCTCCCTCAGATTGTTTCTCAGATTGTTTCTCTGACTGTTTCTCCTCCAGATTGTTTCTCTGACTGTTTCTCTTTTCTCAGATTGTTTCACTGACTGTTTCTATACCTTCAGATTGTTTCACTGACTTTCTCCTCCTTCAGATTGTTTCTCTGACTGTTTCTCCTCTTTCAGATTGTTTCTCTGACTGTTTCTCTTTTCTCAGATTGTTTCTCTGACTGTTTCTCTTCCCTCAGATTGTTTCTCTGACTGTTTCTCCTCCAGATTGTTTCTCTGACTTTCTCCTCCTTCAGATTGTTTCTCTGACTGTTTCTCTTCCCTCAGATTGTTTTTCTGACTGTTTCTCCTTCAGATGGTTTCTCTGACTGTTTCTCCTCCTTTAGATTGTTTCTCTGACTGTTTCTCCTCCTTTAGATTGTTTCTCTGACGGTTTCCCTTCCCTCAGATTTTTTCACTGACGGTTTCTCTTTCCTCAGATTGTTTCACTGACTGTTTCTCCTCCAGATTGTTTCTCTGACTGTTTCTCTTTTCTCAGATTGTTTCACAGACTCTTTCTCCTCCTTCAGATTGTTTCACTGACTGTTTTTCCTCTTTCAGATGGTTTCTCTTACTGTTTGTCTTCCTTCATATGGTTTCTCTGACTGTTTCTCTTCCCGCAGATTGTTTCTCTGACTGTTTCTCCTCCAGATGGTTTCTCTGACTGTTTCTCTTTTCTCAGATTGTTTCACTGACTGTTTCTCCTCCTTCAGATTGTTTCTCTGACTGTTTTTCCTCCCTCAGATTGTTTCTCAGATTGTTTCTCTGACTGTTTCTCCTCCAGATTGTTTCTCTGACTGTTTCTCTTTTCTCAGATTGTTTCACTGACTGTTTCTCCTCCTTCAGATTGTTTCACTGACTGTTTCTCCTCCTTCAGATGGTTTCTCTGACTGTTTCTCCTCCTTCAGATTTTTTCTCTGACTGTTTCTCTTCCTTCAGATTGTTTCTCTGACTGTTTCTCCTCCTTCAGATTGTTTCTCTGACTGTTTTTCCTCTCTCAGATTGTTTCTCAGATTGTTTCTCTGACTGTTTCTCTGACTGTTTCTCTTCCCTCAGATTGTTTCTCTGACGGTTTCTCTTCCCTCAGATTTTATCACTGACGGTTTCTCTTTCAGATTGTTTCTCTGACTGTTTCTCCTCCAGATTGTTTCTCTGACTGTTTCTCTTTTCTCAGATTGTTTCACAGACTGTTTCTCCTCCTTCAGATTGTTTCACTGACTGTTTCTCCTCCCTCAGATTGTTTCTCAGATTGTTTCTCTGACTGTTTCTCCTCCAGATTGTTTCTCTGACTGTTTCTCTTTTCTCAGATTGTTTCACTGACTGTTTCTATACCTTCAGATTGTTTCACTGACTGTTTCTCCTCCTTCAGATTGTTTCTCTGACTGTTTCTCCTCTTTCAGATTGTTTCTCTGACTGTTTCTCTTTTCTCAGATTGTTTCTCTGACTGTTTCTCTTCCCTCAGATTGTTTCTCTGACTCTTTCTCCTCCTTCAGATTGTTTCTGACTTTCTCCTCCTTCAGATTGTTTCTCTGACTGTTTCTCTTCCCTCAGATTGTTTTTCTGACTGTTTCTCCTTCGAATGGTTTCTCTGACTGTTTCTCCTCCTTTAGATTGTTTCTCTGACTGTTTCTCCTCCTTTAGATTGTTTCTCTGACGGTTTCCCTTCCCTCAGATTTTTTCACTGACGGTTTCTCTTTCCTCAGATTGTTTCACTGACTGTTTCTCCTCCAGATTGTTTCTCTGACTGTTTCTCTTTTCTCAGATTGTTTCACAGACTGTTTATCCTCCTTCAGATTGTTTCTCTGACTGTTTCTCCTCCTTCAGATTGTTTCTCTGACTGTTTCTCTTCCCTCAGATTGTTTCTCTGACGGTTTCTCTTCCCTCAGATTTTATCACTGAAGGTTTCTCTTTCCTCAGATTGTTTCTCTGACTGTTTCTCCTCCAGATTGTTTCTCTGACTGTTTCTCTTTTCTCAGATTGTTTCTCTGACTGTTTCTCCTCCTTCAGATTGTTTCTCTGACTGTTTTTCCTCCCTCAGATTGTTTCTCAGATTGTTTCTCTGACTGTTTCTCCTCCTTCAGATGGTTTCTCTGACTGTTTCTCCTCCTTCAGATTGTTTCTCTGACTGTTTCTCCTCCTTCAGATTGTTTCTCTGACTGTTTTTCCTCCCTCAGATTGTTTCTCAGATTGTTTCTCTGACTGTTTCTCCTCCTTCAGATTGTTTCTCTGACTGTTTCTCTTCCCTCAGATTGTTTCTCTGACGGTTTCTCTTCCCTCAGATTTTATCACTGACGGTTTCTCTTTCCTCAGATTGTTTCTCTGACTGTTTCTCCTCCAGATTGTTTCTCTGACTGTTTCGCTTTTCTCAGATTGTTTCACAGACTGTTTCTCCTCCTTCAGATTGTTTCACTGACTGTTTCTCCTCCTTTAGATTGTTTCTCTGACTGTTTCTCTTCCCTCAGATTGTTTCCCTGACTGTTTCTCCTCCTTTAGATTGTTTCTCTGACTGTTTCTCTTCCCGCAGATTGTTTCTCTGACTGTTTCTACTCCTTCAGATTGTTTCTCTGACTGTTTCTCCTCCTTTAGATTGTTTCTCTGACTGTTTCTCTTCCCTAAGATTGTTTCTCTGACTGTTTCTCTTCCCTCAGATTGTTTCTCTGACTGTTTCTCTTCCATCAGATTGTTTCTCTGACTGTTTCTCCTCCTTTAGATTGTTTCTCTGACAGTTTCTCTTCCCTCAGATTGTTTCTCTGACTGTTTCTACTCCTTCAGATTGTTTCTCTGACTGTTTCTCCTCCTTTAGATTGTTTCTCTGACTGTTTCTCTTCCCTCAGATTGTTTCCCTGACTGTTTCTCCTCCTTTAGATTGTTTCTCTGACTGTTTCTCTTCCCTAAGATTGTTTCTCTGACTGTTTCTCTTCCCGCAGATTGTTTCTCTGATTGTTTCTCCTCCTTCAGATTGTTTCTCTGACTGTTTCTCTTCCCACAGATTGTTTCTCTGACTGTTTCTCTTCCCATAGATTGTTTCTCTGACTGTTTCTCTTCCCTCAGATGGTTTTCCTGACTTTTTCTCTTCCCTCAGATTGTTTCTCTGACTGTTTCTCTTCCCGCAGATTGTTTCTCTGACTGTTTCTCCTCCTTCACATGGTTTCTCTGACTGTTTTTCCTCCTTCAGATAGTTTTTCTGACTGTTTCTCCTCCTTCACATGGTTTCTCTGACTCTTTTTCCTCCTTCAGATTGTTTTTCTGACTGTTTCTCCTCCTTCACATGGTTTCTCTGACTGTTTCTCCTCCTTCAGATTGTTTTTCCGACTGTTTCTCCTCCTTCACATGGTCTCTCTGACTGTTTTTCCTCCTTCAGATTGTTTTTCTGACTGTTTCTCCTCCTTCACATGGTTTCTCTGACTGTTTTTCCGCCTTCAGATTGTTTTTATGACTGTTTCTCCTCCTTCAGATTGTTTCTCTAACTGTTTCTCCTCCTTCAGATTCTTTCCCTGACTGTTTCTCTTCCCTCAGATGACAGTGGGTCTTCCTCCAGACAAGGCGGCTATCTTCCTGTCTCTGGCCACCTTAGAGGGGCGGAGCTTCAGCCCCAGTGATGTCATGGAGGCGGTCAGACTCACCAGAGATTTCCCATCAGCCCTCAGGTTCCTGTCTCACTGCTGCCCACTCTGCCAGGACCAGGTGTCCTTCAGTAAGGTCTGTCTGTCTCTCTGTCTGTCTGTCTGTCTTCCTGTCTGTCTCTCTCTCTGTCTGTCTTTCTCTCTGTCTGCCTGCCTGCCTGTCTGTCAGTCAGCCTGTCTGTCTGAGTGCCTGTCTGTTTGACCGCCTGTCTGACCACCTGCCTGTCTGTCTTTCTGTCTGCCTGCCTGTCTGTCTGATTGCCTGTCTATCTGCAGATCATCACCATGACCCACTGCTCCTGCTTCCTGTGTCAGACGTGTTTTAAGACGTTCTTCTCGGCGGCCATTAAGGAGCGGAGCATCGACCAGCTGGTCTGTCCTCAGTGTGGCCGGCCAGAGGTCAAAGGTCACGCAGGGATGGAGTACTTCAACCTGCTGGACACCCAGGTATGCTCTCCTGTCCAAGTACACTAACCTGTCCAGGTACACTCACCTACTCAGGTACACTAACCTACTCAGGTGCACCTGTCCAGGTACACTCACCTACTCAGGTACACTAACCTACTCAGGTGCACCTGTCCAGGTAAACTCACCTACTCAGGTACACTAACCTGCTCAGGTAAACCTGTCCAGGTACTCTCACCTGCTCAGGTACACTCACCTACTCAGGTACACTAACCTGCTCAGGTAAACCTGTCCAGGTACTCTCACCTGCTCAGGTACACTCACCTACTCAGGTACACTCACCTACTCAGTTACACCTGTCCAGGTACACTAACCAACTTAGGTGCACTCACCTACTCAGGTACACTAAACTACTCAGGTACACTCACCTATTCAGGTACACTCACCTGCTCAGGTACACTCACCTGCTCAGGTACACTCACCTGCTCAGGTACACCGGTCCAGGTACCCTCACCTGCTCAGGTACACCGGTCCAGGTACCCTCACCTGCTCAGGTACACTAATCTACTCAGGTACACTCACTTCCATAGCCTGTTTTCCTATTTCTTTATTGCTATTTCAATTTTCTGTGTGTGTGTGTGTGTGTGTGTGTGTGTGTGTAGATCCGTCACTTCCTGTCTCCTGAGCTCCATGAACTGTTTCAGAGGAAACTCCGAGACCGGGCGCTGCAGGAGATGCCCAACTTCCGCTGGTGTGCTCACGTAAGACCTAAGTTATATATAATATAACCTAATAAGGAACTAAAATCAAGTCCCGATGACAAACTGGAATAATTGCTCAGCCAGACTGTCTGGCAGCCGGTTACCAAATATGGTGTTTTATTTCAACTGTGTGTGTGTGTGTGTGTGTGTGTGTGTGTGTGTGTGTGTGTGTGTGTGTGTGTGTGTGTTTCAGTGTTCGTTCGGCATGCTTCATGAAGCGGACCGGTTGAGGATGGACTGTCCCAGCTGCAAGAAGAGTACCTGCTGTCAGTGTAGATCACCTGTAAGACACACACACACACACACACACACACACACAAACAGACTCACAGACACACACACACACAAACAGACTCACAGACACACACACACACACACACATACACACACACACACATTTGTGATGCTTGTGTGTGTGTGTGTTACCTGTGTGTCTGTTATGTGTGTGTACTACGTGTGTGTGTGTGTGTGTGTGTGTGTGTGTTAGCTTCGTGTCTGTTATGTGTGTGTACTACCTGTGTGTGTGTGTGTGTGTGTGTTACCTGTGTTTATTACCTGTGTGTGTGTTACCTGTGTTTATTACCTGTGTGTGTGTGTGTGTGTGTGTATGTGTTACCTGTGTTACCTGTGTGTGTGTGTGTGTGTGTGTGTGTGTGTGTGTGTGTGTGTGTGTGTGTGTGTGTGTGTGTGTGTGTGTGTTACGTGTGTGTGTTACGTGTGTGTGTGTGTGTGTGTGTATTACCTGTGTGTCTCCAGTGGTCTCCTGAACATCAGGGAGTTTCCTGTCAGCAGTTCAGAGTCCGACAGCAGCAGAACCAGAACCTCCAGAACCAGGACCCTCAGAACCTGCTCGGATCCAGCAGCATCGGTACGGACATCACTTCATCTGTCTGTCTGTCCTCAGAGAGTCCCCAGTGTCAGTTTCTTTAGTCTGTATGTGTCTGTCTGTCCTCAGAGTGTCCCCAGTGTCAGAGTGTCTTCAGTCTGTCCCGAGGAGGCTGTCTCCACTTCACCTGCAGTCAGTGTCAGCATCAGTTCTGTGGCGGCTGCAGCCAGCCCTTCTACCCCGGATCTGTGAGTCTGTACTCTCATCGTAGTATGTCTAGAGATAGATAGATATGCTGTTCTATACACTCTAAAAGTAGTGATTGTTTACATGGAGTCTGGTGGAGATATGCTGCTCTATACACGCTAACCCTGTATGAATCTGTGATTTTAATGTATTTTAATGTATTTCAGGCCTGTAGTTTCTCTGCTGACTGTGGGTCTAAAGGTCTTCACGCCCACCACCCCCGAGACTGTCTGTACCACCTGAGAGACTGGAGCGTGTCCCGCCTCCACCTGCTGCTACAGGTAAGAGTCCCGCCCCCACCTGTTCTGCAGGTAAGAGTCCCACCCCCACCTGTTCTGCAGGTAGGAATCCCGCCCCCACCTGCTGCTACAGGTAAGAGTCCCGCCCCCACCTGTTTTGCAGGTAGGAATCCCGCCCCCACCTGCTGCTACAGGTAAGTGCCCCGCCCCCACCTGTTCTGCAAGTAAGAGTCTATTAGACTATTAGCGTGACTAATACCATCATATCCTAACAGAAGTGTGTGTGTGTGTGTGTGTGTGTGTGTTAGTGTTACAGAGTGTCTCCTTCCTGGGTGGAATCAGCCAATAGCTCAGCTCCCATCAGTCAGACTGAGGTGTGTTTGATTCTGGAGCTGAGAGACGACGGCAGCCGGGCGGAGGAACCTTGTGGACGCCCTGCACCACCCGGGTACCGGGGCCACTGCCAGTAAGTTATCTCCACCCGTCTGCTGCCAGTAAGTTAGTCTCCACCCGTCTACTGCCAGTAAGTTATCTCCACCCGTCTGCTGCCAGCTAGTTATCTCCACCCGTCTGCTGCCAGTAAGTTATCTCCACCCGTCTGCTCCGTCAGGATGCACTATAAGGAGCGTTTGGTGGAGCTGATCAACCGTTGCCGTGCCGACCCAGCGGTCCTGTTCAGCGCGGAGGAGATGAAGGCGGAGCTTCAGCGTTGGAACATCGCCATGCCGACAAGGAGACCCGAGGAACCAGAGCCGCTGTACACACACCGCCTACGCATGGTACTTATACACAAATACACATAAATATATACTTATATATACTATTTTACATATATATGTATATACTATATATAACATATTATACACAGGTATATATATATATATATATATATATATATATAGATAGATAGATAGATAGATAGAGATATATATATATAGAGATAGATAGATACTGTGTGTGTGTGTGTGTGTATATATATATATATATATATATATATATATATATATATATATATATATATATATATATATATATACATTTCATATATATGTATATAGATATATATATATATATATATATATATATATATATATATATATATATATATATATATATATATATATATATATATATATATAGTGTATATATATAAATAGATACTGTGTGTGTGTGTGTGTATATGTATGTATGTATGTATGTGTGTGTATATATATATATATATATATATATATATATATATATATATATATATATATATATACATACTACCGTTCAAAAGTTGGGGGTCACATTGAAATGTCCTTATTTTTGAAGGAAAAGCACTGTACTTTTCAATGAAGATAACTTTAAACTAGTCTTAACTTTGAAGAAATCCACTCTATACATTGCTAATGTGGTAAATGACTATTCTAGCTGCAAATGTCTGGTTTTTGGTGCAATATGTACATAGGTGTATAGAGGCCCATTTCCAGCAACTATCACTCCAGTGTTCTAATGGTACAATGTGTTTGCTCATTGGCTCAGAAGGCTAATTGATGATTAGAAAACCCTTGTGCAATCATGCAACTTCGACAGTCTATTCTTGTCCTTAGAAATGAAGGCTATTCCATGCGAGACATTGCTAAGAAATTGAAGATTTCCTACAACGGTGTGTACTACTCCCTTCAGAGGACAGCACAAACAGGCTCTAACCAGAGTAGAAAAAGAAGTGGGAGGCCGCGTTGCACAACTGAGCAAGAAGATAAGAACATTAGAGTCTCTAGTTTGAGAAACAGACGCCTCACAGGTCCCCAACTGGCATCTTCATTAAATAGTACCCGCAAAACACATGTCAACATGTACAGTGAAGAGGCGGCTGCGGGATTCTGGGCTTCAGGGCAGAGTGGCAAAGAAAAAGCCATATCTGAGACTGGCCAATAAAAGAAAAAGATTAAGATGGGCAAAAGAACACAGACATTGGACAGAGGAAGACTGGAAAAAAGTGTTGTGGACGGATGAATTCAAGTTTGAGGTGTTTGGATCACAAAGAAGAACATTTGTGAGATGCAGAACAAATGAAAAGATGCTGGAAGAACGCCTGACGCCATCTGTTAAGCATGGTGGAGGTAATATGATGGTCTGGGGTTGCTTTGGTGCTGGTAAGGTGGGAGATTTGTACAGGGTAAAAGGGATTCTGAATAAGGAAGGCTATCACTCCATTTTGCAACGCCATGCCATACCCAGTGGACAGCGCTTGATTGGAGCCAATTTCATCCTACAACAGGACAATGACCCTAAACACACCTCCAAATTGTGCAAGAACTATTTAGAGCAGAAGCAGGCAGCTGGTATTCTATCGGTAATGGAGTGGCCAGCGCAGTCACCAGATCTGAACCCCATTGAGCTGTTGTGGGAGCAGCTTGACCGTATGGTACCAAGAAGTGCCCATCCAACCAATCCAACTTGTGGGAGCTGCTTCTGGAAGCGTGGGGTGCAATTTCTCCAGATTACCTCAACAAATTAACAGCTAGAATGCCAAAGGTCTGCAATGCTGTAATTGCTGCAAATGGAGGATTCTTTGACGAAAGCAAAGTTTGATGTAAAAAAAATCTTATTTCAAATACAAATCATTATTTCTAACCTTGTCAATGTCTTGACTCTATTTTCTATTCATGTCACAACGTATGGTGGTGAATAAGTGGGACTTTTCAGGAAAACACAAAATTGTTTGGGTGACCCCAAACTTTTGAACGGTAGTGTATATATGTATATATATACGTGTTTATGTATTATTAATACATTGTCGATGAAACTATTGGCTGATTATGATGTGTTGTGATCCATCAGCCAATCACAGCGCAGCATCCTGTCTCACTCCCCAGACTCTGACCAACAGCGTTCCTCTCAGGAAGCAGCAACGCTCTGACACCTAACACACCCACCCACCCACCCCCTCTGGAGACACCTGACCCTTGAAACGGAGACAAAGTTCTTCTGCTGTGATGTTAACAGAAACGTTGAGTCATGCCACTGCTACATGTAGCTACATGCTAATGTCAGGGGGGGTACACCTGTACTCTAACAATGTCGTCAGGGGACACCTGTCCCATTGGAGCATGTGCAGCCGCCGTCTCTATCTATATATATATATATATATATATACTGAGTATATGTTTAGATATCCATCTATACATATACTACATATCTAAATATACGACCTCCATGTTTTTGTAATAACAGAATAACAGACGAGTATTATTTTGTATTTTCAGGACTTTTTGCCTATGATTGAGTTCTTTAACTTTTTATCTTGAGTTTGTCTTTGAACGTTCTTTATTGTTATTTATTTATTTTATTTTTATTGTTCAGACTGTTATGGAGATAATACCGGTCCAACATGGTTCAGTGTCCTGCCCCGGGACACTTTGACATGGGACTGCAGGGCCGTAACTGCAGGGCCGGGGATCGAACCCCCGACTTTCAGACAGGCGACCGCTTCCCCGAGCCTCTGACGCTGCGCAGGAAGCTGTGTGCTGACACATCGTGTGACATCATCACGTACTTCAGCCTGTGCCTTCTGATTGGCTCTTTAGATGCTGTGGAAACGCAGCCAGAGAATCAAAAGAAAGAAGAATGAAAACGGGACCATTCTTAATTGATGCTAATGATGCTAACAACTGTTTCAGCACCACATAGCATGTGTTAGCATTTTAGCAAATGTAAGCTAACACATTCATACTATCACATAATAACTGGCACTTACACTGACTTAATCATATGTTAGCATATTTCAGCATTTTAGTATATATTAGCATGTGATAGCATATATGTGTAAACTGACATATGCTAAAATGCTAACACTACTAACATATAATATGTAAGCTAACATATTTGTTATCATCTAATATGCCTACATATGATTATATTGAATGAAACGTGTTGTTAGCATGTGTTAGCATATTTTCTATTGTGTATGCTATGTTAGCAGTGTGAGCATATGTTAGCATGAGTTAGCATATGTTAGCATTGGTTATTCCAAGTAAATGGGCCGTTACACCTTCTACTCGACTTATTTCTGCACTTTAACTGTAAATAAAATGTATTTAATGAATAAATACATCTTAATGTGTACATCCTCCTGTTTCCATAGAAACATACTCAATGTTTTTAGATCAAATGTTTTGTTAATAATGGACAAACTTTCTTTTTTCCACATATTGTCTTTTTATGACTTTTTCAACATATTGTACTATACAATTTTTTGTTTACATTTCAAACAGTGGAATTAGCTCAAATAGTAGCGTGTTAGCTTAGCATGTGAGAGGTAGCGGGATCGATGCCCCCGTTCACTAGAGGACTTTAGACTCTTCTTCTTGTTGCTTTACAACAGAAACTAGGAATTTGGATTACTATGACTTTTTTCAACATACTATACTATGTCTTTTTCAACATACTCTACTGTCTTTTTTCAACATACTATACTATGTCTTTTTCAACATACTCTACTGTCTTTTTTCAACATACTATACTATGTCTTTTTTAAACATACTATACTATGTCTTTTTTGACATGCTTTACTATGTCTTTTTTCAACATACTATACTATGTCTTTTTTCAACATACTATACTATGTCTTTTTTAAACATACTATACTATGTCTTTTTTCAACATACTATACTATGTCTTTTTCAACATACTATAGTCTTTTTTCAACATACTATGTCTTTTTTTGACATACTATACTATGTCTTTTTTCAACATACTATACTATGTGTTTTTTCAACATACTATGCTATGTGTTTTTCAACATACTATACTATGTCTTTTTCAACATACTATACTATGTCTTTTTTCAACATACTATACTATGTCTTTTTTTACAGACTATACTGTCTTTTTGACATGCTATACTATGTTTTTTTACATACTATACTATGTCTTTTTTTGACAAACAATACTATGTATTTTTCAACATACTATACTATCTTTTTTCAACATACTATACTATGTATATTTTGACATACTATACTATGTCTTTTTCAACATACTATACTGTCTTTTTTTGACATGCTATACTATGTTTTTTTGACATACTATACTGTCTTTTTCAACATACTATACTGTCTTTTTCAACATACTGTACTGTCTTTTTTCAACATACTATACTATGTCTTTTTCAACATACTCTACTGTCTTTTTCCAACATACTATGCTATGTCTTTTTTGACATACTATACTGTCTTTTTTCAACATACTATACTATGTCTTTTTCAACATGCTATACTGTCTTTTTTGACATACTATGTCTTTTCGACATACAATACTATGTCTTTTTTCAACACGCTATACTATGTCTTTTTTAAACATACTATACTATGTCTTTTTTCAACATACTATACTATGTCTTTTTCAACATACTCTACTGTCTTTTTCCAACATACTATGCTGTCTTTTTTGACATGCTTTACTATGTCTTTTTTCAACATACTATACTATGTCTTTTTCAACATGCTATACTGTCTTTTTTCAACATACTATACTATGTCTTTTTTAACATGCTATACTGTCTTTTTTGACATACTATGTCTTTTCGACATACAATACTGTCTTTTTTCAACACGCTATACTATGTCTTTTTTAAACATACTATACTATGTCTTTTTTCAACATACTATACTATGTCTTTTTCAACATGCTATACTATGTCTTTTTTCAACATACTATACTGTCTTTTTTTTAACATGCTATACTGTCTTTTTTGACATACTATGTCTTTTCGACATACAATACTGTCTTTTTTCAACATGCTATACTATGTCTTTTTTAAACATATACTGTCTTTTTTTGACAAACAATACTATGTCTATTTTTGACATACTATACTATGTCTTTTTTCAACATACTATACTATGTCTTTTTTCAACATACTATGTCTTTTTTGACATACTATACTATGTCTTTTTTCAACATACTATACTATGTGTTTTTTCAACATACTATGCTATGTGTTTTTCAACATACTATACTATGTCTTTTTCAACATACTATACTATATCTTTTTTCAAGATACTATACTATGTCTTTTTTTACAGACTATACTGTCTTTTTGACATGCTATACTATGTTTTTTTACATACTATACTATGTCTTTTTTTGACAAACAATACTATGTCTTTTCAACATACTATACTATCTTTTTCAACATACTATACTATGTATTTTTCAACATACTATACTGTCTTTTCAACATACTGTACTATGTCTTTTTCAACATACTATACTATGTCTTTTCAACATACTCTACTGTCTTTTCCAACATACTATGCTATGTCTTTTTGACATACTATACTATGTCTTTTTCAACATACTATACTATGTCTTTTCAACATGCTATACTGTCTTTTTGACATACTATGTCTTTTCGACATACAATACTATGTCTTTTCAACATACTATACTATGTCTTTTCAACATACTATACTATGTATTTTTGACATACTATACTATGTCTTTTTCAACATACTATACTATGTCTTTTCAACATGCTGTACTATGTCTTTTTCAACATACTATACTATGTCTTTTCAAAATACTCTACTGTCTTTTCCAACATACTATGCTGTCTTTTTGACATGCTTTACTATGTCTTTTTCAACATACTATACTATGTCTTTTTAACATGCTATACTGTCTTTTTGACATACTATGTCTTTTCGACATACAATACTGTCTTTTTCAACACGCTATACTATGTCTTTTTTGACATACTATACTGTCTTTTTCAACATACTATACTATGTCTTTTCTTGACATACTATACTATGTCTTTTCAACATACTATACTGTCTTTTTCAACATACTATACTATGTCTTTTTACAGACTATACTGTCTTTTTGACATGCTATACTATGTCTTTTTGACATACTATACTATGTCTTTTCAACATACTATACTATGTATTATTTCAACATACTATACTATGTCTATTTTGACATGGTATACTATGTTTTTTTACATACTATACTATGTCTTTTTCAACATAATATACTATATCTTTTTTTGACAAACAATACTATGTCTTTTTCAACATACTATACTATGTCTTTTTCAACATACTATACTATGTCTTTTTCAACATACTATACTATGTCTTTTTCAACATACTATACTATGTCTTTTTCAACATACTATGCTATGTGTTTTTCAACATACTATACTATGTCTTTTTCAACATACTATACTATATCTTTTTTCAAGATACTATACTATGTCTTTTTTTACAGACTATACTGTCTTTTTGACATGCTATACTATGTTTTTTTTACATACTATACTATGTCTTTTTTTGACAAACAATACTATGTCTTTTTCAACATACTATACTATCTTTTTTCAACATACTATACTATGTATTTTTCAACATACTATACTGTCTTTTTCAACATACTGTACTATGTCTTTTTTCAACATACTATACTATGTCTTTTTCAACATACTCTACTGTCTTTTTCCAACATACTATGCTATGTCTTTTTTGACATACTATACTATGTCTTTTTTCAACATACTATACTATGTCTTTTTCAACATGCTATACTGTCTTTTTTGACATACTATGTCTTTTCGACATACAATACTATGTCTTTTTTCAACATACTATACTATGTCTTTTTCAACATACTATACTATGTATTTTTTGACATACTATACTATGTCTTTTTTCAACATACTATACTATGTCTTTTTCAACATGCTGTACTATGTCTTTTTTCAACATACTATACTATGTCTTTTTCAAAATACTCTACTGTCTTTTTCCAACATACTATGCTGTCTTTTTTGACATGCTTTACTATGTCTTTTTTCAACATACTATACTATGTCTTTTTTAACATGCTATACTGTCTTTTTTGACATACTATGTCTTTTCGACATACAATACTGTCTTTTTTCAACACGCTATACTATGTCTTTTTTTGACATACTATACTGTCTTTTTTCAACATACTATACTATGTCTTTTCTTGACATACTATACTATGTCTTTTTCAACATACTATACTGTCTTTTTTCAACATACTATACTATGTCTTTTTTTACAGACTATACTGTCTTTTTTGACATGCTATACTATGTCTTTTTTGACATACTATACTATGTCTTTTTCAACATACTATACTATGTATTATTTCAACATACTATACTATGTCTATTTTGACATGGTATACTATATTTTTTTTACATACTATACTATGTCTTTTTCAACATAATATACTATATCTTTTTTTGACAAACAATACTATGTCTTTTTCAACATACTATACTATGTCTTTTCAACATACTATACTATGTCTTTTCAACATACTATACTATGTCTTTTTCAACATACTATACTATGTCTTTTTCAACATACTATGCTATGTGTTTTTCAACATACTATACTATGTCTTTTTCAACATACTATACTATATCTTTTTCAAGATACTATACTATGTCTTTTTACAGACTATACTGTCTTTTGACATGCTATACTATGTTTTTTTACATACTATACTATGTCTTTTTTGACAAACAATACTATGTCTTTTCAACATACTATACTATCTTTTTCAACATACTATACTATGTATTTTTCAACATACTATACTGTCTTTTTCAACATACTGTACTATGTCTTTTTCAACATACTATACTATGTCTTTTCAACATACTCTACTGTCTTTTCCAACATACTATGCTATGTCTTTTTGACATACTATACTATGTCTTTTTCAACATACTATACTATGTCTTTTCAACATGCTATACTGTCTTTTTGACATACTATGTCTTTTCGACATACAATACTATGTCTTTTTTCAACATACTATACTATGTCTTTTTCAACATACTATACTATGTATTTTTTGACATACTATACTATGTCTTTTTTCAACATACTATACTATGTCTTTTTCAACATGCTGTACTATGTCTTTTTTCAACATACTATACTATGTCTTTTCAACATACTCTACTGTCTTTTCCAACATACTATGCTGTCTTTTTTGACATGCTTTACTATGTCTTTTTTCAACATACTATACTATGTCTTTTTTAACATGCTATACTGTCTTTTTTGACATACTATGTCTTTTCGACATACAATACTGTCTTTTTTCAACACGCTATACTATGTCTTTTTTTGACATACTATACTGTCTTTTTTCAACATACTATACTATGTCTTTTCTTGACATACTATACTATGTCTTTTCAACATACTATACTGTCTTTTTCAACATACTATACTATGTCTTTTTTTACAGACTATACTGTCTTTTTTGACATGCTATACTATGTCTTTTTTGACATACTATACTATGTCTTTTTCAACATACTATACTATGTATTATTTCAACATACTATACTATGTCTATTTTGACATGGTATACTATGTTTTTTTTTTACATACTATACTATGTCTTTTTCAACATAATATACTATATCTTTTTTTGACAAACAATACTATGTCTTTTTCAACATACTATACTATGTCTTTTCAACATACTATACTATGTCTTTTCAACATACTATACTATGTCTTTTCAACATACTATACTATGTATTTTTCAACATACTATACTATGTCTTTTTCAACATACTATACTATGTCTTTTTTCAACATACTATACCATGTCTTTTCTACATACTATACCATGTCTTTTCTACATACTATACTGTCTTTTTCAAACATACTATACTACGTCTTTTTCGACATACTGTCTTTTTCATGTCTTTTTTTGACATGCTATACTATGTCTTTTTCATGTTTTTTTTCAACATACTATACTGTCTTTTTCCAACATACTATACTGTCTTTTTTCAACATACTATACTATGTCTTTTTCAACATACTATACTGTCTTTTTTCAACATACTATACTATGTCTTTTTCAACATACTATACTGTCTTTTTTCAACATACTATACTATGTCTTTTTCAACATACTATACTGTCTTCTTTCAACATACTATACTGTCTTTTTTCAACATACTATACTGTATTTTTTCAACATACTATAATATGTCTTTTTCAACATACTATACTGTCTTTTTTCAACATACTATACTATGTCTTTTTCAACAAACTATACTATGTCATTTTTCAACATACTATACTATGTCTTTTTTTTACAGACTATACTGTCTTTTTTCAACATACTATACTATGTCTTTTTTCAACATACTATAATGTCTTTTTCAACATACTATACTATGTCTTTTTTCAACATACTATACTATGTCTTTTTTTAACATGCTATACTGTCTTTTTTTAACATACTATGTCTTTTTTTGACAAACAATACTATGTCTTTTTCAACATACTATACTATGTCTTTTTCAACATACTATACTATGTCTTTTTTCAACATACTATACTATGTCTTTTTTACAGACTATACTATGTCTTTTTTCAACGTACTATACTGTGTCTTTTGTTGACAAACAATACTATGTCTTTTTCAACATACTATACTATGTCTTTTTTGACATAGTATAATATGTCTTTTTCAACATACTATACTATGTATTTTTTCAACATACTATACTATGTCTTTTTTTGACATACTATACTGTCTTTTTTCAACATACTATACTATGTCTTTTCTTGACATACTATACTATGTCTTTTTCAACATACTATACTGTCTTTTTTCAACATACTATACTATGTCTTTTTTTACAGACTATACTGTCTTTTTTGACATGCTATACTATGTCTTTTTTGACATACTATACTATGTCTTTTTCAACATACTATACTATGTATTATTTCAACATACTATACTATGTCTATTTTGACATGGTATACTATGTTTTTTTACATACTATACTATGTCTTTTTCAACATAATATACTGTCTTTTTTTTGACAAACAATACTATGTCTTTTTCAACATACTATACTATGTCTTTTTCAACATACTATACTATGTCTTTTTCAACATACTATACTATGTATTTTTTCAACATACTATACTATGTCTTTTTCAACATACTATACTATGTCTTTTTTCAACATACTATACCATGTCTTTTCTACATACTATACCATGTCTTTTCTACATACTATACTGTCTTTTTCAAACATACTATACTACGTCTTTTTCGACATACTGTCTTTTTCATGTCTTTTTTTGACATGCTATACTATGTCTTTTTCATGTTTTTTTTCAACATACTATACTGTCTTTTTCCAACATACTATACTGTCTTTTTTCAACATACTATACTATGTCTTTTTCAACATACTATACTGTCTTTTTTCAACATACTATACTATGTCTTTTTCAACATACTATACTGTCTTTTTTCAACATACTATACTGTCTTTTTTCAACATACTATACTATGTCTTTTTCAACATACTATACTGTCTTTTTTCAACATACTATACTATGTCTTTTTCAACAAACTATACTATGTCATTTTTCAACATACTATACTGTCTTTTTTTTACAGACTATACTGTCTTTTTTTGACATACTATACTATGTCTTTTTTTAACATATTATACTATGTCTTTTTTTGACAAACAATACTATGTCTTTTTCAACATGCTATACTATGTCTTTTTCAACAAACTATACTATGTCATTTTTCAACATACTATACTATGTCTTTTTTTTACAGACTATACTGTCTTTTTTTTACAGACTATACTGTCTTTTTTTGACATGCTATACTATGTTTTTTTTTGACATATTATACTATGTCTTTTTTCAACATACTATACTGTGTCTTTTTTTGACAAACAATACTATGTCTCAGCAGCTCAGTCTGGAGGGCGTGGGGTTGGTAACGGGAGGGTCGCTGGTTCAAGTCCCCGAACGGTCTATACATACATAACTGAAGTGTGGACTGGTAGTGGATGTGTTGTACTACGGCTTTTTCGACATGCAATATTATGCCTTTTTATGACTTTTTTGATATAATATGACTTTCATGACGTTTTCGACGTACTATACTATGACTTGTTATGAATCCTTTGAGCTGCTATCTTATGACTTTTAATGATTTTTGACAACGTGCAGCTGTGGCTCAGTGATAGAGCGGTCACCTGCCAATGTGAAGGTTAGTGGTTCAATTCCTGGCCCTGCAGTCCCATGTGTCTTTGAGCAAGACACCGAACCTTGAGATATACTATGATTATTTATTTTTTTTTTTTTTGACATACTATGATTATTTAAGGGATGTTTGGGGTCCCCTGCTGGAGCTGCTCCCTCCGCAACCCAATACTGGATAAGGGGACGAAGATGGATACTATACTCTCGACATACTATACTGTGACTTTTTGACTTTTTTTGACAAACATGTTGAAAAAACAAAGTATAGCACAGTATATAGTATAATACTATGACTTTTAATGTCTTTCTTTAACATACTATTATATGACTTTTTACAACCTACGTCCTTCTACCTAAACGTTCCATGACAACCTGCTGTTTATATGTGTTTCGGGGAAACTAAAGACGTGATGACATCATGAAATCTGTCTGACACAAATCACTTCTTCAAAATTAGTTTTCCAACTTTATTCATTACACACAACATCAAATCAGTTGGGACCCACATTGCACTGCTGCTGTTCACGGTGCGAGCGGCGGCGCGTCGTCTCTGGGCGGACTGAAGGCTTCAATCTCCACGACGATCCTCTCAGCAACGGCTCTGCTGTTGGCGGCGACGATTCGTCTGGACATCAGGTCCACGTCTCCTCCTGGACATAGGAAGTCTCAGAGTTAGTCTCTCAGCAGGGACCTCCCAGTGGAATGCCAGAGACTCAGGACTGGTGGCCCCAGGCCTGAGTCTTTGGTCCTAATAAGACCCAGAGAATCTCTGGGACTTAGGACCAGAGACTCTACCGGACTGGACCAGACTAGTGATCTCTACGGGGCCTGACCAGACTTGTGAGCTCTACCGGGCCGGACCAGACTAGTGACCTCTAAGGGATCTGGACCAGACCAGAGACTCTACAGGGCTGGACCAGACCAGAGACTACGGGGGAACAAGACTAGTGAGCTCTTCACCGTCCACGTCCATCAGGACCCCCCCGGCCTCGGAGACGATCAGCGATCCCGCGGCCACGTCCCAGACGTGGATCCCGGTCTCGTAGTACGCCTCCACGCAGCCGGACGCCACCAGACACATGTTGACCGCCGCCGAGCCAGCTCCACGCACCCTGCAGACACCGGGACACGGTTACTATGGTTACAGGTACAGCTGCTGCAACATCACCCTGCAGACACAGGGACACAATTACAGGTACAGCTACTGCAACATCACCCTGGAAACACAATTGTTGTTACGGAGGTAGTATTACTGCAGTACCAGCAGTATAACTGTAATAATGCAGTATTCCTGCAGGCGTACCCGTGTACTGGGATGCAGAGGATGTTCCTCAGGCTGGAGAAGATCTTCTCTACAACTTCAGGGTCTCTGCTGGACCCAAACTCTGTGGCGACCATTGCCTGCTTCACGTCTGTAAACAAAACAACGTCACACTCAGAATCTATAAAACAAAACATCACACTCAGAATCTATAAAACAAAACAACATCATTATTATTATTATTGTTATATACAGTATATTATTGATTCCTACTGACCGGTCTGCTGAGAGACGTGCAGTGTCTGTCCGTTGCAGAAGGCTCCGTGTCCTCTGCTCGCCGTGTACATCTTGTCCTCCAGACAGCTGTACACCACGCCAAACTGCATCTGGAGACACAGAGTACTCATCGTACCGCATCTAGAGACACAGAGTACTTACAGCACTGCATCTGGAGACACAGAGTACTCATCGTACCGCATCTAGAGACACAGAGTACTCACAGTACTGCATCTGGAGACACAGAGTACTCATCGTACCGCATCTGGAGACACAGAGTACTCACAGTACTGCATCTGGAGACACAGAATACTCATCGTACTGCATCTAGAGACACAGAATATTCATCGTACCGCATCTGGAGACACAGAGTACTCACAGTACCGCATCTGGAGACACAGAGTACTCACAGTACTGCATCTGGAGACACAGAGTACTCAAAGTAGTGCATCTTTCAGACACAGAGTACTCACAGTATTGCATCTGGAGACACAGAGTACTCACAGTACTGCATCTGGAGACACAGAATACTCATTGTACCGCATCTAGAGACACAGAATTCTCATCGTACCGCATCTGGAGACACAGAGTACTCACAGTACTGCATCTGGAGACAGAATACTCATCGTACTGCATCTAGAGACACAGAGTACTCACAGTACTGCATCTAGAGACACAGAGTACTCATCGTACCGCATCTGAAGACACAGAGTACTCACAGTACTGCATCTGGAGACACAGAATACTCATCGTACTGCATCTAGAGACACAGAATATTCATTGTACCGCATCTGGAGACACAGAGTACTCACAGTACCGCATCTGGAGACACAGAGTACTCACAGTACTGCATCTGGAGAAACAGAGTACTCAAAGTAGTGCATCTGAAGACACAGAGTACTCACATTACTGCATCTGGAGACACAGAGTACTCAAAGTAGTGCATCTGGAGACACAGAGTACTCCTCGTACCGCATCTGGAGACACAGAGTACTCACAGTACTGCATCTGGAGACAGAGCACTCATCGTACCGCATCTGGAGACACAGAGTACTCACAGTACTGTGCATCTGGAGGCACAGAGTACTCACAGTACTGCAGCCTTATATCACTATACTACTATATATATATATATATATATATATATATATATATATATATATATATATATATATATATATATATATATATATATATATATATATATATATATATATATATATATATACTAGCAGTACTGTCAGTGAACTCACTTCTTTGTTGACGGCGAATCCGATGGAAACGGCAACGAAAGGAAATCTGTAGAAGAGTAAAATCTGTTTATGGGTTAGGTATTAATAATATCTATTAATAATAACATAAATTAATAATATATCTATTAATAATAAGATATAATAATAATAAAATAAAAATATATTAATAATAATAGATTATGATTGTGTCATGTTTAATAATAAAAATAAAAACTGACGCGTGAACGAAGTTGGTCGTCCCGTCGATGGGATCGATGATCCAGGTAGGACGGTCAGTCAGAACGCAGGCCTCACCTGCAGCTACAGACTCCTCCCCTATGAACCTACACACACACACACACACACACACACACACACACACACACACACACACGTAGGACGGTCAGTCAGAACGCAGGCCTCACCTGCAGCTACAGACTCCTCCCCTATGAACCTAAACACACACACACACACACACACACACACAGACTCGGGGGGCGGGGCCTCTGACCTGTGGGTGGGGAACTTCTCCTTCACTGATTGGATGATGAGTGTCTCCACCTTCTGGTCCGTCTGTGTCACTAGATCAACAGAGCAACTCTTCGTCATCACCTTCCTGTCGTGGTGCAGCGCCTCACGCACCACCTGACCAGAATACACCAATCAGAACACACCTGACCAGAATGCACCAATCAGAACACACCTGACCAGAATACACCAATCAGAACACACCTGACCAGAATACACCAATCAGAACACACCTGACCAGAATACACCAATCAGAACACACCAGACCAGAATGCACCAATCAGAACACACCTGACCAGAATACACCAATCAGAACACACCAGACCAGAATACACCAATCAGAACACACCAGACAAGAATGCACCAATCAGAACACTCCTGACCAGAATACACCAATCAGAACACACCAGACCAGAATGCACCAATCAGAACACACCTGACCAGAATACAGAGTTTGTGTCCGACTTGATCCCGACTTACTCTGATGTCATGCACACGTGGGCAACGTTGACATCACAAGAGCTAGGTGGCCGCAGATCTGAGACCAGGCGGACCCAGAGCATGCTGGGAAACGCCGGCTTCTCAGCTGATCCAACAGCTGATTGGTTCACAATCGACTCAACATGACAACGTTTTATATAAAGTTTTTATTGTTTTTGAATGTGCGATATTTTAACTGCTATTAGTCTGATTTAAAGACTCATCGGCTGCAAACAGGACACATTTGAAGCTGTGGTGGAGACGAGGTCTCTGAACAAACCCTCACCCCTCAGTCAGTTCAGATGAAACCTGTTTCACTGTCTGTAATCTCAGAGGCTTTTATTCTGAAACATCTGCACACAACACACAGACAGAGAGACAGTCAGAGAGACAGTCAGAGAGACAGAGAGACAGAGAGACAGAGACAGAGAGACAGACCCCCCCCCCCCACACCTCTCCAGCTCTGCGTGCGACAGTGACAGCGTGGTCCATGGCGTTCTGCCAGACGTCGGCCATGTTGGAACAGCTGTAGTTCCTTAAAAGGAAGAAAACTCATCTTCACAAACATGGAGGTATCATGTAGTCAGACAGGCTCTCATTCATATTATTATTATTATATACATATATTCATATTATAATAAACAGTATTTATATATATATATATATATATATATATATATATATATATATATATATATATATATATATATATATATATATATATATATATATATATATATATATAAAAACATATGGAGAAGGTAAGTCCCGCCCTACTCTGCATCTGATTGGCTGGTCCTCGGTGCCTTCGGTGCTTGGATTGGTTAGAGTAGCCCGGACATGCCCTCGCCATCCTAAACTCTCTTTTCCTGGTTAAATACCTTCTTAATTACTACTAATTAAGAGACAGTCACTGAGCCGTATTAACCGACAGGACGTGATGACGTGCCAGAGAGCCTTGAACTGTGCGCGTGCTCCCGCTGTGAGTCTGCGTGTGCGTGTTTACATTAAAACAGCTGATTTGTGAACGGAGTCTGGTGCAAACGCCGCGGGTTAATGTGAAGAGCCGCGGTTACCGGAAGAAACACGTTAAAAACACAAAAAACAACAATCTCACATTGATCTCAACATTACATAAAGAAAAAACAACATAACATAAAAAACAACATCACAGCCTCACAACTCACATTAATCTCAACATTACATAAAAACAACATTAATCTCACCTGATAATCCTCCACTGCTGCTACGGACCAGCGGAGCCGCGCACTTCCGGGTTCCCCTCCTCCTCAGTCATGCGCAGTGCTGCTCCCTCCTGCTGGTGGAATACAGACAATAACACACAAAATATACACAATACACACAATACAGACAATAACACACACAACACACACAACAAAAACAACACACACAAACAAAATGTATATGCTGTTGGCTTTAGTGGACATGGAGGACATGTCTTTATATGCTGTTGGCTACAGTGGACATGGAGGACATGTCTTTATATGCTGTTGGCTACAGTGGACATGGAGGACATGCTCTTTATATGCTGTTGGCTACAGTGGACATGGAGGACATGTCTTTATATGCTGTTGGCTACAGTGGACATGGAGGACATGTCTTTATATGCTGTTGGCTACAGTGGACATGGAGGACATGTCTTTATATGCTGTTGGCTACAGTGGACATGGAGGACATGTCTTTATATGCTTTTGGCTACAGTGGACATGGAGGACATGTCTTCATATGCTGTTGGCTACAGTGGACATGGAGGACATGTCTTTTTATGCTGTTGACTACAGTGGACATGGAGGACATGTCTTTATATGCTGTTGGCTACAGTGGACATGGAGGACATGTCTTTATATGCTGTTGGCTACAGTGGACATGGAGGACATGCTCTTTATATGCTGTTGGCTACAGTGGACATGGAGGACATGTCTTTATATGCTGTTGGCTACAGTGGACATGGAGGACATGTCTTTATATGCTGTTGGCTACAGTGGACATGCTCTTTATATGCTGTTGGCTACAGTGGTCATGGAGGACATGTCTTTATATGCTTTTGGCTACAGTGGACATGGAGGACATGTCTTCATATGCTGTTGGCTACAGTGGACATGGAGGACATGTCTTTATATGCTGTTGGCTACAGTGGACATGGAGGAAATGTCTTTATATGCTGTTGGCTACAGTGGACATGGAGGACATGTCTTTATATGCTGTTGGCTACAGTGGACATGGAGGACATGTCTTTATATGCTGTTGGCTACAGTGGACATGGAGGACATGCTCTTTATATGCTGTTGGCTACAGTGGACATGGAGGACATGTCTTTATATGCTGTTGGCTACAGTGGACATGGAGGAAATGTCTTTATATGCTGTTGGCTACAGTGGACATGGAGGACATGTCTTTATATGCTGTTGGCTACAGTGGACATGGAGGACATGCTCTTTATATGCTGTTGGCTACAGTGGACATGGAGGACATGTCTTTATATGCTGTTGGCTACAGTGGACATGGAGGACATGCTCTTTATATGCTGTTGGCTACAGTGGACATGGAGGACATGTCTTTATATGCTGTTGGCTACAGTGGACATGGAGGACATGTCTTTATATGCTGTTGACTACAGTGGACATGAAGGACATGTCTTTATATGCTGTTGGCTACAGTGGACATGGAGGACATGCTCTTTATATGCTTTTGGCTACAGTGGACATGGAGGACATGTCTTCATATGCTGTTGGCTACAGTGGACATGGAGGACATGTCTTTATATGCTGTTGGCTACAGTGGACATGGAGGACATGTCTTTATATGCTGTTGGCTACAGTGGACATGGAGGACATGTCTTTATATGCTGTTGGCTACAGTGGACATGGAGGACATGTCTTTATATGCTGTTGGCTACAGTGGACATGGAGGACATGTCTTTATATGCTGTTGACTACAGTGGACATGGAGGACATGGAGGACATGTCCCGATTGGTTTCATCGTTTTATCTATGGACAGAACTACACATAAAAACAGAGCTATATGTTAAAATAACAACCCTTACCCAGTGAGGACTATCAGGTCCCCAGGGTCCGGGGGGGTAACAACCCCGACCCATTGAGGACTATCAGGTCCCCGGGGGCCGGGGGGGTAACATTCCCGACCCAGTGAGGACTATCAGGTCCCCGGGGGCCGGGGGGGTAACAACCCCGACCCAGTGAGGACTATGTGGTCCCCGAGGGGGGGGTAACAACCCCGACCCAGTGAGGACCCCCGACCCAGTGAGGACTATCAGGTCCCCGGGGGCCGGGGGGGTAACAACCCCGACCCAGTGAGGACTATGGTCCCCGGGGTAACAACCCGACCCAGTGAGGACCCCCGACCCAGTGAGGACTATCAGGTCCCCGGGGGCCGGAGGGGTAACAACCCCGAACCAGTGAGGACTATCAGGTCCCCGGGGGCCGGAGGGGTAACAACCCTGAACCAGTGAGGACTATCAGGTCCCCAGGGCGAGGGGGTAAGAACCCCAACCCAGTGAGGACTATCAGGTCCCCGGGGGCTAAAGATAAACATGATCTGAAGACAGCACTTCATGAAATCAGATTCCACCAAGAAACAGAAAAAAATGAAGATGATTACACGTTTATTAAAACAGGAAGTCCTTAGAGACAGACAGGAAGTCCTTAGAGACAGACAGAAGTCCTCATTTGCCTTTCTTCATCTTGGACACCCTCTCTTTCCTCTTCTTCACGTGTTTGGGTACTTTGGTTTTTCTCTTCTCTCTCTGAGCTTCTTTCACCTTCTTCTTCTTCTCCTGAAACAAGAAAATATCTTACTGTTACCGTGGAGACACAAACTAACTCTTCAGCATGCTACGTCCCAGAGTAACGTCTGCAGAGAGGCTACGTCCCAGAGTAACGTCTGCAGAGAGGCTACGTCCCAGAGTAACGTCTGCAGAGAGGCTACGTCCCAGAGTAACGTCTGCAGAGAGGCTACGTCCCAGAGTAACGTCTGCAGAGAGGCTACGTCCCAGAGTAACGTCTGCAGAGAGGCTACGTCCCAGAGTAACGCCTGCAGAGAGGCTACGTCCCAGAGTAACGTCTGCAGAGAGGCTACGTCCCAGAGTAACGTCTGCAGAGAGGCTACGTCCCAGAGTAACGTCTGCAGAGAGGCTACGTCCCAGAGTAACGTCTGCAGAGAGGCTACGTCCCAGAGTAACGTCTGCAGAGAGGCTACGTCCCAGAGTAACGTGCAGAGAGGCTAAGTAACGTCTGCAGAGGCTACGTCCCAGAGTAACGTCTGCAGAGAGGCTACGTCTCAGAGTAACGTCTGCAGAGAGGCTACGTCTCAGAGTAACGTCTGCAGAGAGGCTACGTCCCAGAGTAACGTCTGCAGAGAGGCTACGTCCCAGAGTCTCGTTAGCATCTCGGAGGCTTCTTCAGACGTTACAGAAGTCTCTCGTTAGCATCTTGTTAGCATCTTATATGCTACTTGTTGCAAAGTGATGCATGAGCGACTGAAATCTGCTCTCTCTTCTCATTGGCCAGTGCCAGGGCGATGCTGTGTGGCCGGAGCCGCGTTAGGGAAACGTAACGTAACGAGAGTTAAAAACCTTTTTATCCAGCTGGGATTCCTCACTCTGCTCCTCCTCTTCCTCTCCTCCTACTCCTTCCTCCTCCTCCTCCTCCTCCTCCTCCCCTGAGGAAGAAGACTGCTCGTCCTCCAGCAGAGCAGGAACCTGAGACATCACAGAACACTGGTCAGCTACCCTACACCGTGACGTCACCGTGACGTCACCGTGACGTCACCGTGTCGGCAGAATGTTACGATCAATTCAAACACTCAGGCTACATCTGCTAATATATTCTTCTCATTTCCGCTGCTCCCTCTCATTCCCCCTGCTCTGGTGTTCCCCCCTCTCATTCCCCCTGCTCTGGTGTTCCCCCCTCTCATTCCCCCTGCTCTGGTGTTCCCCCCTCTCATTCCCCCTGCTCTGGTGTTCCCCCTGCTCCGGTGTTCCCCCCTCTCATTCCCACTGCTCTGGTGTTCCCCCTGCTCATTCCCCCTGCTCTGGTGTTTCCCCGTCTCATTCCCCCTGCTCTGGTGTTTCCCCCTCATCGCCCCTGCTCTGGCGGAGCAGTTCATGATGTTTCCACATGTTCACATTAGACTCAAAGTTGGCCACTCAACTACACCAGTGATAGGCTAAGCTAACCAAAGCTAAGCTAAGCTAAGCTAAGCTAATCTAATAGTAGTATGAGGCAGAGTGAGAGGTGTGAGTACCATCTGGACTCCAGATAAATCCTTCTTCAGTCCGGTCAGCGTCTGGTACAGAACCTGAACACAACACACAGTTAGTCTGGTACAGTACCTGAACACAACACACAGTTACTGTGTGTGTTTCTCTCTGTGTTTGTGTGTCTCTGTGTGTGTGTGTGTGTGTGTGTGTGTGTGTGTGTGTGTGTGTGTGTCTGTCTGTGTCTCTGTGTGTGTGTGTGTCTCTGTGTGTGTATGTGTCTCTGTGTCTCCTACATTGTCCTTGTGTCCACTGATAGCTGACTCCTCCTCCTTGCTCTTCATCAGGTCCACGTCTCTCTCGTAGTGACTGACCTCGGTCAGGGTGCGGGGGATGTAGGCCTTTTTAAACACCTGGGAGGGAAGGGGGAGAGGGGGTCAGCATCTATCCGGCCAATCACAAACCGTTATGCTCCAGTCACACAAGCTGCTCCTTTAATAGTTTGCATTACTAGCAACCAGCTAACTGTCGTAGCTGCAATGCTACGACTCAAACATGTGAGAACCTGAGGGAGTCAATCACGAGCTCTGGTCCATCCACGTTTTATCTGAATTAATTGATATTGATGAAAAATGCTTTATGGAAACAGTCAAATTTTATGAATTTCATGAACGTCGACTCAAAGGAAATGCGTCGGTGTCATCAGATTTTATCTTCATGATTTTCTTCTTATGTGATAAACTCTGATGGAACCTTATCTGCTGAATGAATAATGAGTTCATTAAGTTTTAGGTCATTTTATGGTTGCATGGTTTTATGGTTGGATGGAAACACACTTTCACCAGATATATTCTCAGGAGGTTTTACCAACTTCAGATCATTAGATGGACACGTATATGGAAACGTGTGTGTGTGTATTCTGTGTGTGTAAACAGTGTGTCTGTGTGTGTCTGTGTGTGTTTGTGTGCTCGAGTTTGTGTCACCTCGTCGTCCACTCCATCCTGATCTGTACGCTGCTCTGATGTACGATCAGCTGCAATCACCATGGCCTGCAGGAACACACACACACACACACACACACACACACACACACACACACACACACACACACACACACAATAAACAAAAGATTAAGGCGTTGATTCAGAGCAGTGCTGTTACAGCAGTGTAGTTCAGCATTAAAAGAGGAAGTGCTCCCACCTTCTGCAGGTACTGGTCCATGTTGTGGCAGGTGATGGACGGGTCGGTGACGAAGTCAAACAGCTCTCTGACCGTCATCACCGCCACGCCGCGCTTCACAAAAAACTCTGGAGAAAAGATCAGGACAGGATTTAATATCTAATATTAAGAGACTCCATGTAAATAATCACTACTTTTAGTGTGTATAGAGCAGCATATCTCCACCAGACTCCATGTAAATAATCACTACCATATCTCCACCAGACTCCATGTTAATAATCACTACTTGTAGGACAGCTTGTTTCTAACTGATGTGTGGGGGGTCTGACCGTTGACGTTGCTGCAGTCCTTCCTGAGGAACTCGAGAGCGTGCGGATGGTCGTGCTCCACCGACTGGGACACATCGATGATGTAAGCGTCTCCGTTGTGATACCTACAGAAAAGGTCAGGGAGCTTTATTCTGAAGTGCTTGTGAAGTGTGTGTGTGTGTGTCTCTGTGTGTGTGTGTCTATGTTTGTGTCTATGCGTCTGTCTCTGTGTGTGCGTGTGTCTGTCTCTGTGTGTGTGTCTTTCTCTGTGTTTGTCTGTCACTGTGTGTGTCTGTGTTTGTGTCTGTCTCTGTGTGTGCGTGTGTCTGTCTCTGTGTGTGCGTGTATGTGTGTGTGTCTGTCTGTCTCTGTGTGTGTGTCTTTCTCTGTGTTTGTGTGTGTGTCTTACAGCATGTTGAACTCGCTGAGGTCTGCGTGGACCAGGCGAGCGTCCTGGAACATCCTCCTCATGTTCTGCAGAACCTGCAGGTAGAGCTCCCGGGCCCTGGACTCCGACAGAGAGGCGTTCTTCAGCAGCGGCGCCGGCCTGACAGCAACACACACACACAACGGGTATCAGTACGGGGTGGGGTACACATACCCCAAACCGTCGGTACGGGGTCGGGTACACATACCCCAAACCGTCGGGTCCACATACCCCAAACCGTCGGTACGGGGTCGGGTACACATACCCCAAACCGTCGGTACGGGGTCGGGTACACATACCCCAAACCGTCGGTACGGGGTCGGGTACACATACCCCAAACCGTCGGTACGGGGTCGGGTACACATTACCCAAACCGTCGGGTACGGGGTGGGGTACACATACCCCAAACCGTCGGGTACGGGGTGGGGTACACATACCCCAAACCCGTCGGGTCCACATACCCCAAACCGTCGGTACGGGGTCGGGTACACATACCCCAAACCGTCGGTACGGGGTCGGGTACACATACCCCAAACCGTCGGGTACGGGGTGGGGTACACATACCCCAAACCCGTCGGGTACGGTGTCGGGTACACATACCCCAAACCCGTCGGGTCCACATACCTCAAACCGTTGGTACGGGGTCGGGTACACATTACCCAAACCGTCGGTACGGGGTCGGGTACACATTACCCAAACCGTTGGTACGGGGTCGGGTACACATTACCCAAACCGTCGGGTACGGGGTGGGGTACACATACCCCAAACCCGTCGGGTACGGGGTCGGGTACACATACCCCAAACCCGTCGGGTCCACATACCCCAAACCGTCGGTACGGGGTTGGGTACACACAACCCAAATTGTCGGTACGGGGTTGGGTACACATACCCCTAACCTGTCGGGTACGGGGTCTGGTACACATACCCCAAACCCGTCGGGTACGGGGTCTGGTACACATACCCAAAACCCGTCGAGTAAAGGGTCTGGTACACATACCCCAAACCCGTCGGTACGGGGTTGGGTACACATTAGAGGCTGACATTTTTTTGGGAATCCCATGGGTCACGGGATTCCCGTGGGATTCCTGCAGGATGGGAGTCATATTTAATATTAATCACGGGATTTGGACGGTACAGGATAAATGGTTAACGGGAGCAGACGGGAGCGGGAATCAACCAATAGCAAAGACGACATGTCAGGTGGGCTCATACCGGTCGCCAAGAGGCTGCTAGCTATCCCCGCAACAAGTCCTCCTTCTGAGCGTAGCTTCAGTGTTGCGGGAAGACTGATAGAGGAGAGGCTTCTACCCTCAATACAGAAAATGTAGATGCACTTTTGTTCCTACACAGCAACATATAACTAAGATGGTCTCATTATGCAAGAGCATAATTGATGAAAAAAATCGTTATCATGTAATTAAAAAAAACTATAAATGTAAACTATAAATGTATTGTTTACTCAACAATAAATGAGTAAAATGCAGCTTTATGTGCTGTTTGGGTTTATTAAACTATTGCAGACATGGTGTGAACTATGTACTGTTTTTCTTTTATTTGCTGTCTTCCATTTTCTGGAGAAAATCTAGAAACAGGCTCAGCAGCTGGTCTAAAACAGGATGGAGAGCAGATTAAATCAGATTCTATGTAATAACTAAACACTAATTGAAGAAAAAAATAAATGGGAGCGGTACAGGAGCGTGAGTCAGTTTAAACCGGAGCGGGATGGGATGGGATTAGTTTTTAAACTTTGGTCTGGGAGGGGGACGGGACAGGAGTGAAAATCCACTCCCGTGTCATCCTCTAGTACACATACCCCAAACCCGTCGGGTCCACGTACCCCAAACCGTCGGTACGGGGTCGGGTACACATAACCCAAAACCGTCGGTACGGTACGGGGTCGGGTACACATAACCCAAAACCGTCGGTACGGGGTTGGGTACACATATCCCAAACCGTCGGGAACACAGACCCCAAACCCTCAGGTACACAGACCCCAAAACCGTCTTTACGGGGTCGGGTACACATACCCCAAAACCGTCTTTACGGGGTCGGGTACACATACCCCAAACCGTTGGTACGGGGCCGGATACACATACCCCAAACCGTCGGGTACACAGACCCCAAACCGTCGGGTACACAGACCCCAAACCGTCGGTACAGGGTTGGGTACACATACCCCTGAGATTGGTTCTCACAAGAAGGCTGTGATTGGTTCCTACAGGAAGGCTGTGATTGGTTCTTACATGTTGTCTTTTCCGATGAAGCTCATCAGGAGAACGTGACTCCGGAGCAGCAGAGGCTCTGGACTCGGGATTCCTGCCGTCTGCAGCCTGAAACACACAGTCAACGTCAACGTATGCTAACACATGCTAACACAGTCAGCATCAACACATGCTAACACAGTCAGCATCAACACATGCTAACACAGTCAGCATCAACACATGCTAACACAGTCAGTGTCAACACGTGCTAACACAGTCTACTGATACATGCTAACAGACGCTACCACATGCTATCATGCTACCACATGCTAACACATGCTACCATGCTAACGTGCTGCTGTGCTGGTTCTGACCTAATGAGGTTCCTCATCTCCTTCTCGGCCCAGGTCCTCACCATCTTCCGGGGGTTTCCTTTACAGTAACCGTGACGGAACCTAAAAAACACAACAGCTGATATATGATCAATGACATCATGAGGAGAGGCAGACTCATGATGTCAGAGGCAGACTCATGATGTCAGAGATCATATGAGGAGCTGCAGAGATTCTCCACTGTGTCTGTCCGTCTGTCCGTCCGTATGTGTGTGTGTGTGTATCTGTTTGTGGGGGTGTGTGTGTATCTGTATATATATCTGTATATATATATATATATATATATATATATATGTGTGTGTGTGTGTGTGTGTGTGTGTGTGTGTGTGTGTGTGTGTGTGTGTGTGTGTGTATCTGTATATCTGTGAATGTGTGTGTATGTATCTGTATGTCTGTGAATGTGTGTGTATTTGTATTTCTGTGTGTGTGTGTGTGTGTATATC
Organism: Percina caprodes; assembly: GCA_013375575.1. Lineage (NCBI taxonomy): Eukaryota > Metazoa > Chordata > Actinopteri > Perciformes > Percidae > Percina > Percina caprodes. The sequence continues at coordinate 373,268 of JABXJD010000368.1, read as the reverse complement.
TATGAATGTGTGTGTGTGTGTGTGTATATCTATGAATGTGTGTGTGTGTGTGTGTGTATCTGTATATCTGTGTGTGTGTGTGTGTGTGTGTGTGTGTGTGTGTGTGTGTATACCTGAACTCTCCACTGACGTATTTGTCTCTGTCTTTGAACAGCAGGATGGACGTCTTGTAGATCTTGATGGCTCGGCTGTCCCCGGACGTCGTCCCGGCGTGATACACGTTCGCCTGGAACCCAGAGAACCAATCAGATTGTCTGGTTAGACTGGAGAACCAATTATTATTAATGAATATTAATGAGTTAATGAATATTAATGAGTTAATGACCTCCTTGCCGGTGCTGATGCAGCCGTTGATTTCACAGATGATTCCTCGACTCAACATCTTGAAGAGAATCATTCGGGTTCGAGGATCTAAAACCTGCAACAACAACAACAACAACAACAAGAGCTGATCAACAACAACAACAACAACAACAACAACAGCAGCTGATCAACACCAATCAGCACAATGAAGCTAACGGCGAAGCTAGCGCTCCTCTCCAGGTCAGTCCATCCTGCTGGCCACTTCCTGTCAGGCCTTTTCTAAATAAAAGCGTCTCACCTGTTCCACTGTGGCGCGGTCCGACTTGTCCTTCACTCTGAACCTGCAGGGAACAGCCAATCACAGCCAGTTAGTCAGTGACACCGCTGTGACATCACAGCGGTGTCACTGAGGTGAGGTCACACGTACGTGTCGGCGTCTTTCTGTTTCTGCTTCGTCGTCACTTTGTTGATCACCGAATCGGCGTAGTCAAGCTTATCTGGAAGAGAAGCAGCGTTACAACCGGGGTAATAACGGGGTAATAACTGGTGTGTGTGTGTGAGTATGTATGTGTGTGTGTGCCTGTCTGTCTGTCTGTGTGTCATTCTGTCTGTGTGTGTCTGTCTGTGTGTGTGTGTGTGTGTGTCTGTGCCTGTGTGTCTGTGTCTGTCTGTGTGCCTGTGTGTCTCTGCCTGTGTGTCTGTGTCTGTGTGTGTCTGTGTGTGTGTGTGTGTGTGTGTTACCCAGGTTGATCTTGTGTTCATACTTCCTCAGAGCTTTGTCTGACGGAGCCGACGGCAGCATCTTATTGGACGGAGTCTGTCTGTTGGACTGAAAACAAAAACAGCTGATCAGTTCATGGTTGTGTGTGTGTGTGTGTGTGTGTATGTGTGTGTGTTTGTGTGTCTCTCTCTCTCTCTCTGTGTGTTTGTGTGTCTGTGTACATTAAAGTGTATATTTGTGTCTGAACACTAATGAATGAATGGGGGGGTCTCTAATTGTCTGACAACCAATCAGAGGGCTCGGTGAGGAGTCACCTGACAGCTCAGAGCGTTGTAGCGTTTGGTCAGATCTCCTGAACGCCACGCCCACTCCTCCTCCTCCTCCTCCTCTTCATCATAATACTCCTCCTCTTCCTCTTCTTCCTGTCGGTCTGATGGCGGCTGCAGAGTGACATCATCACTGATCCGACTCTCTGATTGGACGCTGCAGAGAGAGACGTATCCATATAATAATATATTATAATATGACATCAGCGCCTTGCCTGGTTCTAAAGGCTGCGTTACAGTGATGTCACTTCCTGAAACTACCGACCAATCAAAATCAAGATATCATGTATATAGGTGTACACTTACAGTATATATACACAAGACCTCTAGTATATATACACAAGACCTCTAGTATACAGTATATACACAAGACCTCTAGTATACAGGTACACACAAGACCTCTAGTATACAGTATATACATAAGACCTCTAGTATACAGGTACACACAAGACCTCTAGTATACAGTATATACACAAGACCTCTAGTATACAGGTACACACAAGACTTCTAGTATACAGTATATACACAAGACCTCTAGCATACAGTATATACACAAGACCTCTAGTATACAGGTACACACAAGACCTCTAGTATACAGTATATACACAAGACCTCTAGTATACAGGTACACACAAGACCTCTAGTATACAGTATATACACAAGACCTCTAGTATACAGGTACACACAAGACCTCTAGTATACAGTATATACACAAGACCTCTAGCATACAGTATATACACAAGACCTCTAGTATACAGGTACACACAAGACCTCTAGTATACAGTATATACACAAGACCTCTAGTATACAGTATATACACACAAGACCTCTAGTATACAGGTACACACAAGACCTCTAGTATACAGTATATACACAAGACCTCTAGTATACAGTATATACACACAAGACCTCTAGTATACAGTATACACACAAGACCTCTAGTATACAGTATATACACAAGACCTCTAGTATACAGTATATACACAAGACCTCTAGTATACAGTATATACACAAGACCTCTAGTATACAGTATATACACAAGACCTCTAGTATACAGTATATACACAAGACTTCTAGTATACAGTATATACACAAGACTTCTAGTATACAGTATATACACAAGACCTCTAGTATACAGTATATACACAAGACCTCTAGTATACAGTATATACACAAGACCTCTAGTATACAGTATATACACAAGACTTCTAGTATACAGTATATACACAAGACTTCTAGTATACAGTATATACACAAGACCTCTAGTAGACAGGTACACACAAGACCTCTAGTATACAGTATATACACAAGACTTCTAGTATACAGGTACACACAAGACCTCTAGTATACAGGTACACACAAGACCTCTAGTATACAGGTACACACAAGACCTCTAGTATACAGGTACACACAAGACTATATATCCATACAAGATATGTGTACACCTATATACTAAATGTGTAGTATGTACCTATATACTAGATGTGTAGTGTGTACCTATATACTAAATGTGTAGTATGTACCTATATACTAGATGGTGTCTACCTATATACTAGATGTGTAGTGTGTACCTATATACTAGATGTGTAGTGTGTACCTACATACTAGATGTGTAGTGTGTACCTACATACTAGATGTGTAGTGTGTACCTACATACTAGATGTGTAGTGTGTACCTACATACTAGATGTGTAGTGTGTACCTACATACTAGATGTGTAGTGTGTACCTATATACTAGATGTGTAGTGTGTACCTATATACTAGATGTGTAGTGTGTACCTATATACTAGATGTGTAGTGTGTACCTATATACTAGATGTGTAGTATGTACCTATATACTAGATGTGTAGTATACCTATATACTAGATGTGTAGTGTGTACCTACATACTAGATGTGTAGTGTGTACCTATATACTAGATGTGTAGTATGTACCTATATACTAGACGTGTAGTGTGTACCTATATAATAGATGTGTAGTATACCTATATACTAGATGTGTAGTGTGTACCTACATACTAGATGTGTAGTGTGTACCTATATACTAGATGTGTAGTGTGTACCTATATACTAGATGTGTAGTGTGTACCTATATACTAGATGTGTAGTGTGTACCTATATACTAGACGTGTAGTGTGTACCTATATAATAGATGTGTAGTATACCTATATACTAGATGTGTAGTGTGTACCTATATACTAGATGTGTAGTGTGTACCTATATACTAGATGTGTAGTATGTACCTATATACTAGACGTGTAGTATACCTATATACTAGATGTGTAGTATACCTATATACTAGATGTGTAGTATTTGTCCAGTGAGACTACTAATGTACTTTAACTCTCGTGTTCAAAGTCTTTTATATCAGAAATATGGATTTCTTTCAGATATTCGGATACTCAGATACTCGGATATTCAGATACTCGGATATTCAGATATTCAGATACTCGGATATTCAGATACTCAGATACTCGGATACTCAGATATCCCAGGGGCCGCTGAACCGCTTCATCCCGGGTAAGACCGGGTAAACAGCAACAACATCATCTCACCTGTCCGCCTCCACGTCATCAAACTGACCAGGTACACAGCCGACCGCCGACATAACGTCACACACCAACACTAAACCCCAAACACACAACGGGACCGGGTCCGAACTGAGCTAAACCAAGCTGAACCTGTCCGAACAGATCCTCGCCTCTTCACGGGGCAGCGTGCAGTCCTCACTTCCGGGTCTGGACGCGTCACTACGGCAACAGAGGGGACGGAGTTGTTTTAGCGAACTGCAGCTCTGCGCGGTCCTCCTTTCACAATAAAACACATATACAATATAACCCTTCCACAATAAAACACATTCAAAATGAAACATATACAGTAAAGCATGTTCACAAAACAACCCTTTCACAATAAAACACACATACAATACAACCCTTTCACAATAAAACAGCTTGTTTCCTGTTATTTAAGTTATTTTAAGGGTTATATTCTTCAAGGTCAAACATTAAAACCACGACTTCATCCATTTGTTTATTATCTTTTTGTGAATTAAAAATGAATTAATTCATCAAAACAAAACAAACAGTTTGAAAAAGAACAAATTGAAGCTTTTATATTGAAAACCTGAGACTTTGGGTTAAATAAACAAAAACATTAATAAACATATCAATGTTTTTATTTATCTGGATAAAATAAAAACATGAGAAGGATGAAACTAATTGTATTACTTTCTGTACGCACCTGATCCTTTATAATACTCAATTAATAAGTAATTATTTTAGATTAAACTAAATAATGTTCCGCTGGAAGCTTTTATATTGAAACCCTGAGACCGGAAGTGTGTTGTAGCGTGTTAGCGAGTTAGCTCCTCCGCGGCTACAGCGGCATGTTTCTGTGTTCGAAGCCGTCTCTGGTTGCATTAAAGGCCGGTTGCAGTGTGAAGATGACCGCGGATCTGGAGCGGACTCCCCGGGACCTGCTGGTCTCGGAACGGTCCAGTTTCCTGGACCAGAGGAACCGGATCAGCTCTCAGCTGGACCAGCTGCACTTCAACTACAAGGTACCCAGGTAGTATTCACATTACTGCAGTAAAAGTACTAATACCTCGCTGGAGAGTACTCTATGAAAACGTTACCTACTGCAGTAGAGTACAAGTAGAAAGTAAAGTACAAGTACCTCAACATGTGAACTGGAGTACATGTACTCAGTTACTTTCCACAGTACGCACACACACACACACACACACACACACACACACACACACACACACACACACACACACACACACACACACACACACACACACACACACACACACACACACACACACACACACACACACACACACACACACACTCTTCCTGGAGGCCGTACGTCCGTCGGTCGGTCGGTCGGTCACTCACTCACTCACTCACTCACTCACTCACAGAGACACGCACATCAGCTGTATATAGGATAATTAACAGGTATGTTAACCTGCTGCAGGTGTGTGTGCTGCTACCTGGCTGTAGCTCCGCCCCCTCTCACCTGGACTCCGCCCTCAACACCTTCAGCTCTTTCTACCTGATCAAGAAGCTGCCGATCTACGAGCTGCTGGACACACACTTCCTGGAGGCCTTACGCCACGGTAACACACACACACTCACAGAGATATACACACACACACACATAGATACACACACACACATACACACACAAATGGGTTATGTATTTGAATATATTCTAATATCTGTGTGTGTGTGTGTGTGTGTGTGTGTATAGGTGGTGTGTCTGGTCTGTCCTACAGGACGCGGGTGGATGAAGATAACTGCGTCGCTCTGATGTCCAACGGTAAACACTTGCTAAACGCTAACAGGGCTAGCTAGCAACCATCCACTATCATTACAACCCCCCAGCAGCTAGCAACCATCCACTATCATTA
>JABXJD010000368.1:342500-357500 GCA_013375575.1 Percina caprodes | reverse complement strand
CATCAGCCACATGATCTGCCTGTGTGTCTCACTCTCTGTCTGTCTCTCGCTCTCTGTCTGTCTGACTGTCTCTATCTCTCCCTCTCTCTGTCTGTCTGTCTGTCTCTCTGCCTGTCTGTTTCTCTCTCTGTCTGTCTGTCTCTCTGCTTTCCTGACTGTCTCTCTGCCTGTCTGTTTCTCTCTCTGTCTGTCTGTCTGTCTCTCTGTCTCCCTGCTTTCCTGACTGTCTCTCTCTGTCTGTCTGTCTGTCTGTTTGTCTCTCTGCCTGTCTGTCTGTCTCTCTGTCTGCCTGGTTAATAATAGCCCCTAACATAAAAATAAGAGCGTTCTGATATTGATGAAAACATTTTAAAAGTTTAAAGTTTCTCTAATAACTGTATTCCGTTAGCTTCGGGCTAACTCTGAGCTAACAGACAGACTGTACTCCGTTAGCTTCGGGCTAACTCTGAGCTAACTGGAAGTTCAGAAAGTTAACTAGCTACCGTTAGCATGTTAGCATTAGCTCGCGTCACCTCGTAGAATTCTTCCGTAGCCATGGAGACTGTTCGCGGGCACGGGCAGCTTCCAGAAGCTTCTTCAGTCGAGCAGCAACATGAGAGAAAGAAGAAGAAGAAGAAGAAGAAGAGCGTCGGCCCCAAACACCTTAAACTAGCTGCTAGCTGTTAGCACACACTGCTAGCGCTCTGCTTTCCGGAAACATCCGGTCTGACTAACTGGCCTTCAAAATAAATGTCCCCCGGATAACTTTCTTAAACTGAATGATTAATTTAGTGCCGTAAAATCCCTACTGATGTATTAAATGTGTCTTAATGTGATTTACAGACATAGTGGAAGAATAAAAATATGAATAGTAGCATATTAAGGTACACAAAACAAGTAAAAAACACACGACACAGACTAAAATAACTTATAAACAAACAAAGACAAAGTAAAACACCATTAAAATACCAAATAACATGAAAAAAGAATATATACTATATATTATATATAATATATATGTATATATATATGTATGTTCCAGAGTCTCGACTGAAAACTAAAGGGGGTCAGGGCCCCGAGGCTCTGGAACAGCCTGCCTGAGGAAACCAGGTCAGCTGAGTCAGTGAACTCTTTTAAGTCCCTTCTTAAAACATACATTTATAGGAGAGCCTTTCCCGATCTTATTTGACTTTATTTTATCACTTATATTATTGTATTTTAGGAATTTTATATTTATCTGTATTTTAGTCTTTCAATGTTTTCATGCTTTTATCTTTTTGTATTATTGTCTCTTTACACTTGTTAAAGCACTTTGTAACTTGTCTTAGCTTGGCTCCTATTCTAGTCTGTCTACCTTGTCGTGTGGAACTTTTTCTCCTTCCTCTCGTCTCCTGCCTGCTGCTCTCCTGAAACATTCGACATGGAATTGATTAACTGGTCACTCAGCACTATTGACAAGATTTTTTCACCCAAACATGCTTCACTGGGGGAGCCTTATTGTCCGAGTGGGACGTTCCCTGCAGGATACGCTCGTGATTCCTGGGAGAATTGGCAAGTGGTCTGCCTGGACGTTTTCACTGTGGAAGATGTAGAAGATATTTGGATAATTGGTATTCTGTTGGTGGGGCTCCTGATCATCGGACTTGGAGTCTTTCTGATCTGCTGGAAAATTAGTAAGACAGCCGCCAGCAAATTTACCCACAAGCTGTCTGGGGAACTCAAGGAGTGCCTACATGGAGTGATTGAGAGGATGAAGGTTTTACATCTGAGGGCTGACCAGGCCAGTGAACTGTCTCGTAACACCTCAGACCGGTCTGGGGAAGCGCAGAGGGGGATTGATATCATCAGGGCTCAGTCGGTGGAGTAGCTTCGTGTAACCACCGGACTGGCAGAAAAGGTAGATGGACTGGCTAAATCACTCTCGTATGATGCTGAGGTCGGTAGCAATTGATTGATGAACATTGATTCGAACAAATTCCTTCGAGTCAACCTAAATTGGACTGAAATTGTCAACTTACCCCGCACCCCCACCCCCCCACGCCCCCACCCTTCACCCGAGCGGGAAATCAACGTGCAGCTGTGACTATCTTCCTACGCCTGGCTTATCTCCTTCAAGGCCAAACGGAAAGAACTGTGCTTTTGTCAACATGGACAGTCTGACGCTTCACATTCACACACACAACTCATTATCTCACACACTCACCATACACCCCCCCAATCCTGACCCACACCCTGCCTCGGTTTCTTGTGTTCTCCTCCCACCGTTTTGTCTTGTGCATTATGTTGTGTTGTAATTTTATTTATACTATGTTGCTGTCTGCATTTATTTTATTTTTTTTCGAGAAAAGTGTGTGGTGGCGCTGTTCATAGCTGCCGCCCGGAGGCTTGCTCCAACCTAAGTCAAATTCCTCGTATGTGTCCTCATACCTGGCGAATAAAGCTGATTCTGATTTTGATTCTGATAGTAGTCCTCCTGACTGGCTGGGAGTCCTCCTGACTGGTTAGTAGTCCTTCTGACTGGCTAGTAGTCCTAACTGGCTAGTAGTCCTTCTGACTGGCTAGTAGTCCTGCTGACTGGCTAGTGGTCTTTACTTATTTTACTAATGAAACCATGGAAACTTGTTCTGATATAACTCTAAATCATAATAATTAATAATAACGCTCACAGTAGTCTTTATTTTTATTTATTTATTTCATTTCTCAGGCCGGAGACTTTGTGTTGGGACGTCATCTTCCTCCGGTTCCTCGCCATCAGTCCGACTTCTTGTCCGTTGGTTTCCTGCGTCGCCGTAGCGACGGAGCCAGCAGCGCACCGTCGGCGCCGTCGGCATCGGCGCTGGGAGGAAGTTTCTTCCTGCAGAGACGGAACAGGACCACCATGACAAGGAGGGGCAGGCTGAGCAGGAAGCAGGCGTACAGGGGGGCCCTCATGAAGACCGGCTGGGGGGGGGGGGGCAAGTTAATGAAGGAAGCGTACAGGGGGGCCCTCACAAAGACCAGCTGGAGGAGGGGGTGGAGAGGTTGATGACTAACCTTCACCGTGGCTTTGATGTTATAAAGGAGGCGTTGGGCTCGCAGGTCGATACTGTTTCCTCCCTGACCCTGAGAGACAGACAGAAAGGTGAGTCTGGACCAGGTGAGTCTGGACCACTGAGTTTGGATCAGGTGAGTCTGAATCAGTGAGTCTGGATCAGTGAATCTGGATCAGGTGAGTCTGGATCAGTGAGTCTGGATCAGTGAATCTGGATCAGTGAGTATGGATCAGTGAATCTGGATCAGGTAAGTCTGGACTAGGTGAGTCTGGATCAGTGAATCTGGACTTGGTGAGTCTGGATCAGTGAATCTGGATCAGTGAGTCTGGATCAGGTGAGTCTGGATCAGTGAGTCTGGATCAGGTGAGTCTGGACCAGGTGAGTCTGGATCAGTGAATCTGGATCAGTGAATCTGGACCTGGTGAGTCTGGATCAGTTGAGTCTGGATCAGGTGAGTCTGGATCAGTGAGTCTGGATCAGGTGATTTACCTGGATGCTGCCGTCCAGAACTCCATTCAGGAAGTCCAGCAGGTGGCGCTCCGTCTGAACAGCGCCCGGCGGCATGAAGAAGCCGTCGTTGGACAGATTGACGACGATGAAGGACGGCACGGACAACTCGCTGTCAACAAACACAGACATTCCACCTAGAGTTACCTGGAGTTACCTTCAGTTACCTTTAGTTACCTGGATTTACCGTAGTTACCTTTAGTCACCTGAAGCTACCTTTAGTTGCCTATAGTTACCTGGAGTTACCGTAGTTACCTGGAGTTACCTGGAGTTACCTGGAGTTACCTGGAGTTACCCCTGGATTACATCAGGTACTGGGAGGACTGGGTAGGGATATACCCCTGGATTACTGCTGGTACCGGGAGGACTGGATAGGAAATACCCTGGATTACTGCAGGTACTGGGAGGACTTGGTAGGGAGATACCCCTGGATTACTGCAGGTACCACGAGGACTGGGTAGTGAAATACCCTGGATTACTGCAGGTACTGGGAGGACTGGGTAGGGAAATACCCTGGATTACTGCAGGTACTACGAGGACTGGGTAGGGAAATACCCCTGGATTACTGCAGGTACCAGGAGGACTGGGTAGGAAATACCCTGGATTACTGCAGGTACTACGAGGACTGGGTAGGGAAATACCCTGGATTACTGCAGGTACTGGGAGGACTTGGTAGGGAGATACCCCTGGATTACTGCAGGTACCACGAGGACTGGGTAGTGAAATACCCCTGGATTACTGCAGGTACTGGGAGGACTGGGTAGGGATATACCCCTGGATTACTGCTGGTACCGGGAGGACTGGGTAGGGAAATACCCTGGATTACTGCAGGTACTGGGAGGACTTGGTAGGGAGATACCCTGGATTACTGCAGGTATCACGAGGACTGGGTAGTGAAATACCCTGGATTACTGCAGGTACTGGGAGGACTGGGTAGGGAAATACCCCTGGATTACTGCAGGTACTACGAGGACTGGGTAGGGAAATACCCTGGATTACTGCAGGTACCAGGAGGACTGGGTAGGGAAATACCCTGGATTACTGCAGGTACTACGAGGACTGGGTATGGAAATACCCCTGGATTACTGCAGGTACCAGGAGGACTGGGTAGGGAAATACCCCTGGATTACTGCAGGTACTGGGAGGACTGGGTAGGGAAATACCCCTGGATTACTGCAGGTACCAAGAGGACCGGGTAGGGAGAAACCCCTGGCAACTGTCTTTTAAAAGGAACGAGAGAGAACCTCTGATTGGTTGATTGCATGTTACCCAGAACACGCCTCTAATTAATGAAGACTCTAACCGTACGTACACACCACCGCCGACTTGAGCTTCTAAAGTTATCGGAAATCCTTCATTTTTATATCCGTCGGCGTTGCGTTGTGCGCGTGTTGAACGACCAGAAATTCAACCTTCTGGTAATGAGCTCTGACGCGATTAATCGGCAAACGACCAGCAACCAATCGTAATACAGACATCTCAGTGAAACATACGATGTTCCTTCCAAAACCTTAATTCCAGGAAATGGAGCAAAAATACAAGTTTTATCGTGAAACTGCTAAAATAGTTGGGAGCCCTTTAAATACCAAGACTCACCCCATCACAAGTCCATCGATGTACTCGCTGCCCTTCATGAAACCGAAGTAGAAGTTCCTGAGGCGAGACAGACAGACATTTCATTTTGCGTCTCTTGATTTAGTCTTTCTGAATGTTTCTGTGTCCTGTGAGACTCTGACCTGCTGTAGATTTCTCTATAGTCCGCAGAAACCTTCTCCACCAGGCTTTTATACCTGAACAGGTAACAGGAAACACATCACACACACATGGGAAGGGCCAGATGATGTCACAGTGTTGGATGTAGTCTTACCTGAGACTCTGCTGGCTCAGACTCTTCTCCTCCGCCACCACCAACACCACCAGCTTACCTGCACACAGAATCTCACATCAACCAATCAGGAACGAGCCAGCCTACTCTGCCTCTGAGCCTAGTATTCTTACCCAAAGCAAAGAGTTCTGGTACATTTTAATCTGTTAATAATTAAAAATTTAATTAAAAAGTAATTAAAAAATTAAAAATAAATTAAAACTCTTTAGGCCAGATATAAGATCATACATCACGTTATAAAACTAATTTCCTGGAACATAGGGTCTGTTTCACAGGAACATGGGGCACCGCTCATTGTTCAGATGCACCAATCAAGGCTGGGAGGGTCTAACCATTTGTCAATCAATGTAAATGTCCTGTATTTCTAAAGCGGTTTTCTAGTCTTAACGACTTCTCAAAGCTCTTTTACATCATACAGGAAACATTCACCATCACACACATTCATACACTGTGGCCGAGGCTGCCGTACAAGGAGCCACCTGCTCATCAGATACACACAAACACACACACACACACACACACACACACACACACACACACACACACACACACATTCACACTCCGAAGACACAGCATCGGGGCAACTTGGGGTTCAGTGTCTTGCCCAAGGACACTTCGACATGGGACTGCAGGGCGAGGATTGAACCACCAACCTTCAAATTGGCAGGCAACCGCTCTACCACTGAGCCACAGTCACCCCTTGGCTTCCGAGATCAGGTGTACCCAAGTCAAACTCCCCACCTGCCCCACCTGGAGCGGGTCACGTATTGCTCATATTCTCTCTTGTGGGGTAGAGGCTTAGGAGACCGTTTGGGCTTTAGTGGAAAATGGGGAGGGACTGAGAAGTTGTCAATGTTCAAATCTTTGGACTAAGTCCTGGATCTTCACAGTCCTCCCTACAGCACCTTTATTTCTCCAATAGAAGAAGAAACAAGATGGCCAACCGCGTCCAGCTGGGGTCAGGGTTCAGGTCTAACGTTACCTGATTCTCCCATGGCATACAGGGTGTAGCCGTCGATCTGGTTGTAGTTTGGGAAACGTTCTCTGTTGATCCACGACTGTAGATCGCCGTCATGTTCCTCTGAAACACAAGTACAGAACAGGAAGTTATCTCAGAGTTACCTAAGCTTCAGAACAGGAAGTTACCTCAGAGTTACCTAATCACCAGAACAGGAAGTTACCTCAGAGTTACCTAACCACCAGAACAGGAAATTATCTCAGAGTTACCTAACCACCAGAACAGGAAATTATCTAAGAGTTACCTAACCACCAGAACAGGAAGTTCCCTTAACCAGTGGATTGGGTATTTGGCCGAACCCCAAACAAAATCTGGATTGGGTGCATCCCTAATTTAAATGTGGTCAGAGGTCAGTTCCTGTCTCTTACCGTTGAAGGTGAAGTAGGTTCCATCTTTAAAAACCACCACGGCCGGCAGAGAGGGTAGAGACACCTCCTGGAGACAGAGACACATCACAGGATCAGGACGGCACAGGGACTCACGGTGCTCTCGGTCTGCCCCTGAACGCACCTCAATAATACACAATGCACTGCATGGATAGTCACAGAAAACACAAAAATAACTTCTAAAGAAACAGAAAAAGCAGGAAACGACTAACTAACTGGGACGTTTTATAAAGAATACGTTAGACCATCCATCTTCATCCGCTTATCCGGTATCAGGTCTCAGAGGGAGCAGCTCCAGCAGGGGACCCCAAACCTCCCTTTCCCGAGCCACATCAACCATCTCCGACTGGGGGATCCCGAGGCGTTCTCAGGCCAGGTTGGAGATATAATCACTCCACCTAGTCCTGGGTCTTCCCCGAGGCCTCCTCCCAGTTGGAAGTCCCTCCACCTAGTTCTGGTCCAGGACAGTACTGAACTTATAATATAACAGCCATTAGCTAACTATTATGAATGTTAGCTAACCATTAGCTAGCTATTTTAACCGTTAGCTGACCGTTAGCTACCTATTTCAACCGTTAGCTAACTAGTTCAACCGTCAGCTAACTATTAACCGTTAGATAGCCGTTAGCTAACTAGTTCAACCGTTATTTTAACCGTTAGCTAACCATTAGTTAGCTATTTTAACCGTTAGCTAACTATTTTAACCATTAGCTAACTATTTTAACCGTTAGCTAGCCAATAATTGAGCTAAAGGAAGCAGGAAGCAGTGCAAAGCATCATGGGAACATGTTCTGAACCGAGCGGCGCAAAGCATCATGGGAACATGGTCTGTACCAAAGCGGCGCAAAGCATCATGGGAACATGGTCTGAACTGCATCCTTTTTCAACACTTTTGACACTTTTTAATCAATTTTTTAAACTTTTTCTTACTTTTTGTCCATTTTTTAACAGCTTTGATGATTTTATCAATGTTTTTATCTTTATTTTACACTGTATTTATCTCAGCAGCGTGCAACTAAGTGTAAACAGTCTCTCTGTGAACTCTATATTATATATGTATGTATTATATATGTCATTATCATTATATTATGTATATATAATCACTGGGTTAAGATCCCTTCTTTATGGTGAACGGGTGAAGGAATATTTAAAGTTAACATCCTGATATAGACACATGTGACATATAGATAACAAGATGAGAAATGACATGTTTTATGATATCTGGCTGTAGGAGAGGAAGAAGTGGAAGTGCTCGTGTTGATGTGTGTCAGGATGCGTCCTAAGGTCTGTCTGCTGTAATGGGCTGTATGAATACATGGGGGGTGGGTGGGTGGTTGGGGGTGATGGAGAAGATAATATGTGTGGATGAGATGTGGGCGACTCTACGGAGCCCCAGGGTGACGGAGGGTGGACATCCATGTCATGTAATCCTGTTGCTTTATTCCTTGGATACAAGTTGCTGTTATTATTCCACCTTTAATAAACCTCCGCAAATGGGAAAAGTTGATTGTCTTCTGTCCTAAATGACCAATAAGGCCGCGTCCAATGAAAGGCTCGATACCACCAAGTAGATCATCCAATCAAATCCAAACATTGACGCCATGCTGCTGCTAGTGCTGCCCATAGACACTGAAAGAAATAACCCTAACCCTTAGAGAGGAGCGAGCCCCCCAATTGGTTCTGCCGTTGTTTACCTATGTCTTCTTCTTCTAGTACGTAGAATGAGCAAAGTTGGTAGCTTTTCCTCGTTAGCGCCCCCTCTGTTCAGGAGAAGGCTGCAGCTAGCATCGCGACCACCACGCACCACTATAGACAGTTACGGCGCTCTACAGTAGGTATGTATATGTATAGTGACGGAGAGAAAGTATTTTTATACAGTATATACATATATACTGTATTTGTACCGGGTTTACGTTACTTGACAATATTTTGCACTCCACAGTTGTACACAAAATGTAGGCTGCCATAAAAAAAATGACTCATCCAATCAAATCCAAGCATGGATGCCATGCTGTTACCAGTATAGTCAAGGCGTCCCATGACATCACAGCGCTCCCGTGACATCACGGCGTCCCGTGACGTCACATGATTGCGACATACCGGCTGCGGTGAGCACGTTTGAGAGCCATGGGAATTAACTGACCTTGGGCAGGACGTCTCTGGGAGCAGAGAAGAAGAAGGTGTGGACGATCAGCGCCTCAGCGACGGAGGTGAAGTTACCCTGAAACACACAAGAGGTCAGAGGTCAGCAGTCTGAGGGTGTGTGTGTGTGTGTGAGTGTGTGTGTGTGTGTGTGTGTGTGTCTCTGTGTGTATGTATATGTCTGTGTGTGTGTTTGTATGTATGTTTGTAAGCTTTAATAATGCTTATAGTTAGGTTATAGAATTGAATATTGTTAGGGAGTGAGGAATCGCAGCGTCCACCTAACCCGGCCTACCTGCTTCTCGTCATAGTTGTCAGATCTATCTATCATATAATCAATAATATAATAAAACTAGAGGGAGGCTTGGCATGCAGCCCGATCCGGTTGGGGAGAGTTCTTGCCTGACCAGGCTCCTCTCTTTACCCTGTCTCTCCTAGTTATGCTGTAATAGTTTTAGACTGCTGGGGGACTTCCTTTGACACACCGAGTTCCTCTCTCCTCTCTCTTTCTATCTTTCCATTTGTGTGCATCCATGTCCCAGAAATGCTTGTTACTAACCTAGTTACTAACCTAGTTACTAACCTAGTTACTAACCTAGTTACTAACCTAGCTCTGGGGAGTCATTCCCCGGAGTCCTTATGTTCTTTTTTCCCCAGCATGTTTCCTCGGATCAGGGAGGCTCCAAAATCATGGTAGCAGCTGTAGCCATGGTCCCGCTACACGTCCTGCGATGCCGTGTTCATCCTGCTACGTCCTGCTGTGCCTTGTAATGCCGCACAGTGCCCTGCTAAGCCATGAACTACTACAAACTATTTTTTCTATTTTTGTTATTGCCACTCTTCATTCTGACCCCAACCGGCCCGTCAGACACCGCCTACCAAGAGCCTGGGTCTGGGTCTGGGTCTGGGTCTGTCCGAGGTTTCTGCCTAAAAGGAAGTTTTTCCTCGCCCCTGTTGCTTGCTCTGGAGGGAACTACTAGAACTGTTGGGTACTTGTAAATTCTGGAGTGTGGTCTAGACCTGCTCTATCTGGTCTAGACCTACTCTATCTGGTCTAGACCTACTCTATCTGTAAAGTGTCTCGAGATAACTCTTGTTTGTGGGAATGCTGTTCCACAGCATTCCAACTATTGTTATTCGGTTCTTTATTGTGGGAATGCTGTTCCACAGCATTCCAACTATTGTTATTCGGTTCTTTATTATTCTTCCTTCTTTTTATTCCGTACGTTTTTTGGCTCTCTCTAACTTCTGCATACTTTCAGCTATTTAAACCATTCAACTTTTCAAATCTTCAGCTCTTTCAGCAGATGATGGGACTTCTTCAACAATTTTTCTGCTATTTATACTTTTTCAAATATTAAGCTTTTAAACAATTTTTTTTAACATTAAAGTCAATGAGAGCAAGCTTCAAATCCTTCAAATCTTCTTCTGCTCCCAAAACTTTCAGCGCCTTCATACTTTCACCTACAGACGTGGTTCAAACTTTAAAACGTTCACGAAATATTCAGCTATCAGAACTTGGCTTTTCAGATTCATATATTTTACAGTTTTTGTGAAAAAGCAGTTTAAGTATAGTGTACATTTTATGATTTTTCTGCGTTTATAATGAGTGTGTATTGCGTGCAGTAGAGTGAGGAGTGATGTCACTAGAGTGAAGCGCTTCGAAAAATTCATCTTACTTCGTTCTCTATAACTTACTCCCACGCCAACAATTCTAACTTGTCATGGACAATTTATACATCAAAACGTAGGTATTCTTGTCTAGTTCAAGCCAATGTGCTCATTTATGTGATATGAATTATACTTTTTGCTCAGCGAGCTTTCAAAGGACAAGAGTTCAGGATCTTTCTCCATTCACTGCCATGTTAAACATTGTCCACATTTCTGAGCAAAACACAGAGCGAAGCTCTTTTTCAAATCGCTGATACGCCCACATTTATAAGTTTATCAACATGAATTTTATATCAATACATTCACAAAGGCCTTCTGGTGCTCATGAGGAGGTTATTTGACTGAAATAACTTTTCATTTTGCCCGTCTGACCATTTGTTTGAGAGCTGGTTTAGTGTCTGAGGAGCTGCGGTTTCCCACAGTTGACACAGCAGCTGCATCGTTAACAGATCAAAGAGATGACATCACAGAGATGAAAGGCTTCCTAGCTGTGTTTACAAACATGGCCACTGATTATATGTAGCCATGACAACCATTTCCCAGACACTGCAAGACTCTATATGTCTGTCTGTGTCATTATATATTATAATGTATAGCACATTAAACAGATGCTTTAGTGGTAGCCTAGTGGTTATGACACATACCCTTCATGTGGGAGACCAAGGTTTGATTCCCACAGTGAAACCTCTGCTTAAACTTTCCTACTTTTTTAACTATTCTTACTACTTAAGCTTCTTCTTACTGATTTATCCAGTTTAGCTTTAGCATTTGCAATTTTTTCACATCATTTTTTAAATTTGTGGTGTAATTCAACTTAATTAAACCATTCCTACTTTTTCAACTATTCTCACTACTTTTACTAATTTAAGCTATTCAACCAGGTTAGCTTTAGCATTTCAGCTATTCAGCATTTTTCAACTATTCTCACTACTTCAACATCTTCTTACTGATTTGAGCTATTTATCCAGGTTAGCTTTAGCATTTCAATATATTTTTTGAATTTTCCCACCTTTTTTACATTAGTGGTGTTATTCAACTTAATTAAAACCATTGCTACTTTTTCAACTATTTTCACTACTTATGCTTCTTTTTACTGATTTAAGCTAATCAACCAGTTTAGCTTTAGCATTTCAGCTATTCAGCATTTTTCAACTATTCTCACTACTTCAACATCTTCTTGATTTAAGCTATTTATCCAGGTTAGCTTTAGCATTTCAATAATTTCTTTAGAATTTTTCCACAATTTATTACATTATTGTTGTTATTCAACTTAATTAAAACCATTCCTACTTTTTCAACTATTTTTACTACTTAAGCTTCTTCTTACTGATTTAAGCTATTCAACCAGGTTATCTTTAGTAATTCAGCTATTCAGAATTTTTCAACTATTCTCACTACTTCAACATCTTTATACTGATTTAAGCTATTTATCCAGTTTAGCTTTAGCATTTAATTTTCTTCTTCTTCAATTTTTCCACCTTTTTTTACATTAGTGGTGTTAATTACAACCATTCTTACTTTTTCAACTATTTTTACAACTTTTACTGATTTAAGCTGTTCAACCAGGTTAGCTTTAGCAATTTAGCTATTCAGCATTCCCACGCATTTTCTGCAGGAAATGCATTTTCTAGTTTATTCTTCTTTCTTATTATTATTCCGTACGTTTTTTGGCTCTCTCTAACTTCTGCATACTTTCAGCTATTTAAACAGTTCAACTTTTCAAATCTTCAGCTCTTTCAGCAGATGATGGGACTTCTTCAGCAATTTTTCTGCAATTTATACTTTTTCAAATATTAAGCTTTTAAACAATTTTTTTTAACATTAAAGTCAATGAGAGCAAGCTTCAAATCCTTCAAATCGTCTTCTGCTCCCAAAATTTTCAGCGCCTTCATACTTTGACCTACAGACGTGGTTCAAACTTTAAAACGTTCACAAAATATTCAGCTATCAGAACTTGGCTTTTCAGATTGATGTATTTTACAGTTTTTGTGAAAAAGCAGTTTAAGTATAGTGAACATTTTATGATTTTTCTGCATTTATAATTAGTGTGTATTGCGTGCAGTAGAGTGAGGAGTGATGTCACTAGAGTGGAGAGAGTCAAAAAAATCCTCTTGGTTCTATCTCTATAACTCGCTCCCACACCAACAATTCTAACTTGTCATGGACAATTTATACATCAAAACGTAGGTATTTTTGTCTAGTTTCAGCCAATGTGCTCATTTATGTGATATGAATTATACTTTTTGCTCAGCGAGCTTTCAAAGGACAAGAGTTCAGGATCTTTCTCCATTCACTGCCATGTTAAGCATTGTCCACATTCCTGAGCAAAACGCAGAGCGACGCTCTTTTTTAAATCGCTGATACGCCCACATTTATAAGTTTATCAACATGAATTTTATATCAATACGTTCACAAAGGCCTTCTGGTGCTCATGAGGAGGTTATTTGACTGAAATAACTTTTCATTTTGCCCGTCTGACCATTTGTTTGAGAGCTGGTTTAGTGTCTCAGGAGCTGCGTTTTTCCCACAGTTGACACAGCAGCTGCATCGTTAACAGATCAAAGCGATGACATCACAGAGATCAAAGGCTTCCTAGCTATGGCCACTGATTATATGTAGCCATGACAACCATTTCCCAGACACTGCAATACTCTGTATGTCTGTCTGTGTCATTATATATTATAATTTATAGCACACTAAACAGATGCTTTAGTGGTGGCGTAGTGGTTATGACACATACCCTTCATGTGGGAGACCGGGGTTTGATTCCCACAGTAAAACCTCTGCTTAAACTTTCCTACTTTTTTAACTATTCTTACTACTTAAGCTTCTTCTTACTGATTTATCCAGTTTAGCTTTAGCATTTGCAATTTTTTCACATCATTTTTAAAATTTGTGGTGTAATTCAACTTAATTAAACCATTCCTACTTTTTCAACTATTCTCACTACTTTTACTAATTTAAGCTATTCAACCAGGTTAGCTTTAACAATTCAGCTATTCAGCATTTTTCAACTATTCTCACTACTTCAACATCTTCTTACTGATTTGAGCTATTTATCCAGGTTAGCTTTAGCATTTCAATATATTTTTTGAATTTTCCCACCTTTTTTACATTAGTGGTGTTATTCAACTTAATTAAAACCATTCCTACTTTTTCAACTATTTTCACTACTTAAGCTT
Organism: Percina caprodes; assembly: GCA_013375575.1. Taxonomy (NCBI): domain Eukaryota; kingdom Metazoa; phylum Chordata; class Actinopteri; order Perciformes; family Percidae; genus Percina; species Percina caprodes. The sequence continues at coordinate 343,698 of JABXJD010000368.1, read as the reverse complement.
TTTACTGATTTAAGCTAATCTACCAGTTTAGCTTTAGCATTTCAGCTATTCAGCATTTTTCAACTATTCTCACTACTTCAACATCTTCTTGATTTAAGCTATTTATCCAGGTTAGCTTTAGCATTTCAATAATTTCTTTAGAATTTTTCCACAATTTATTACATTATTGTTGTTATTCAACTTAATTAAAACCATTCCTACTTTTTCAACTATTTTTACTACTTAAGCTTCTTCTTACTGATTTAAGCTATTCAACCAGGTTATCTTTAGTTTTTCAACTATTCTCACTACTTCAACATCTTTATACTGATTTAAGCTATTTATCCAGTTTAGCTTTAGCATTTAATTTTCTTCTTCTTCAATTTTTCCACCTTTTTTTACATTAGTGGTGTTAATTACAACCATTCTTACTTTTTCAACTATTTTTACAACTTTTACTGATTTAAGCTGTTCAACCAGGTTAGCTTTAGCAATTCAGCTATTCAGCATTCCCACGCATTTTCTGCAGGAAATGCCTTTTCTAGTTTATTCTTCTTTCTTATTATTATTCCGTACGTTTTTTGGCTCTCTCTAACTTCTGCATACTTTCAGCTATTTAAACAGTTCAACTTTTCAAATCTTCAGCTCTTTCAGCAGATGATGGGACTTCTTCAGCAATTTTTCTGCAATTTATACTTTTTCAAATATTAAGCTTTTAAACAATTTTTTTTAACATTAAAGTCAATGAGAGCAAGCTTCAAATCCTTCAAATTGTCTTCTGCTCCCAAAATTTTCAGCGCCTTCATACTTTGACCTACAGACGTGGTTCAAACTTTAAAACGTTCACAAAATATTCAGCTATCAGAACTTGGCTTTTCAGATTGATGTATTTTACAGTTTTTGTGAAAAAGCAGTTTAAGTATAGTGAACATTTTATGATTTTTCTGCATTTATAATTAGTGTGTATTGCGTGCAGTAGAGTGAGGAGTGATGTCACTAGAGTGGAGAGAGTCAAAAAAATCCTCTTGGTTCTATCTCTATAACTCGCTCCCACACCAACAATTCTAACTTGTCATGGACAATTTATACATCAAAACGTAGGTATTTTTGTCTAGTTTCAGCCAATGTGCTCATTTATGTGATATGAATTATACTTTTTGCTCAGCGAGCTTTCAAAGGACAAGAGTTCAGGATCTTTCTCCATTCACTGCCATGTTAA
>JABXJD010000368.1:302500-332500 GCA_013375575.1 Percina caprodes | reverse complement strand
CCTCGTCGCTGTGTTTCTCCTCCTCCTCGTTCAGGTCCAGGGGACACGGCCCCGCCCCCCCTCCCTCTTCGGCCCCGGCCCCTGCCGCTCCACCCAGGTAGGAGAGGGTGGGGGGGCGGTGCGTGCGCAGGTGGGTGCTGACGGAGGCCTTCAGGCCGCAGGTGAACTGGCAGAGCTTACAGCGATACAGCTCCACCAGGAAGGACTCCACCAGCCCCCCAGCCCGTCCGGATCGCCGCAGTACAGGGCGGCGCTCACGGCCCCCCCCGCCACCTGCAGCGTCACCGGGGTGATGTCACGGTACCGCTGCTTCACCCACGACATCATGGTGACATCACGGTGACATCACAGGCTCCGGGTTGCAGAGATTTGACCTTGGAACATTAAAACAGGAAATCAAGTGAACCTGGTGCTGACTGGAGAACCTGGTGCTGACTGGAGAAACTGGTACTGACTGGAGAACCTGGTGCTGACTGGAGAACCTGGCGCTGACTGGAGAACCTGGCGCTGACTGGAGAACCTGGCGCTGACTAGAGAACCTGGTGCTGACTGGAGAACCTGGTGCTGACTGGAGAACCTGGCGCTGACTAGAGAACCTGGTGCTGACTGGAGAACCTGGCGCTGACTAGAGAACCTGGTGCTGACTGGAGAACCTGGCGCTGACTGGAGAAACTAGTACTGACTGGAGAACCTGGCACTGACTGGAGAACCTGGCGCTGACTAGAGAACCTGGTACTGACTGGAGAACCTGGTGCTGACTGGAGAACCTGGCGCTGACTGGAGAAACTAGTACTGACTGGAGAACCTGGTGCTGACTGGAGAACCTGGTGCTGACTAGAGAACCTGGTGCTGACTAGAGAACCTGGTGCTGACTGGAGAAACTAGTACTGACTGGAGAAACTAGTACTGACTGGAGAACCTGGTGCTGACTGGAGAACCTGGTGCTGACTGGAGAACCTGGTAACCTTATTACTACGGCCACCTCACTTTACATTAAAATACTTTTATATAATAACATAATAAAACAATATAAAGCCACTTTACAATCATTCAGTACTTTCTGCATTTTATCTGTTGTTGGTTTGTTTTTACTTAAAAACTGCTGCTGTTACAAGGGAATTTGAATAAAGTATTATCTTATATATATATATATATATATATATATATATATATATATATATATATATGTCTTTATGCAGCTAACGACCTCAAACAGGTGCATCTAATTTAGGATAATAAATGGAGTGGGGGGGGGACATTTTGAAGGCAGACTAACAGGTCTTTGAGGGTCAGAATTCTAGCTGATAGACAGCTGTTCAAATACTTATTTGCAGCTGTATCATATAATAAATAGTTAAATCCTCCATTGTGATTTCTGGATGTTTTTAGATGATGTCTCTCACAGTGGACATGCACCTACGAGGACATCAGACCCTCCAGGATCTCTAAGGGGGACAACTTGCAAAATAGCAGTGTGTTCAAATACTTATTTCCCTCACTGTGTATGTGTATGTGTATATATATATATATATATATATATATATATATATATATATATATATACAAAATATGTAATATTTAAGGTATGAGATATACAACATGCAGAGCTCAACATGTTTTAGCTCTGCACGGTGACATTAGTTTAATTTATGAACATGTCACGTGACTAAAAGATATTAATACTTTATTTAGTGAATCTTTAGCTCTGAGATAAGAGCATAAACATCGCGATGCTAGCGCCATGCTAGCACCCTGCTAATGCACGGCTAGCGCCATGCTAGCACCCTGCTAATGCACTGCTAGCGCGATGCTAACCGGAGCTTTTTAACCTGAGGAGAAGCTAACAGCGTTAGCAGAAGCTAATGAGCCGTGTGCATCGTTGCGTCATGTTGCGACCGCGTTGAACTATTAAAAGATATAATTAAAATATTATTATTAAAATATATAATTAAAATATTATTATGAAAACTCACTTCCAGCTAAAGCTGCTGCTGCTGCTGCTGCTGCTGTTTACTTCCGCTTCTCTTCTTCTACGGCCCCTACGTCTCGTCCGGCCAATTTTACCGCCACCTAGAGGAGAAGATGGAGGGAAGGCACTTAGGATTATAATTAGTTCTTAATTATTTATATTATATATATATTATGTATGTTATTAATATTACATATATTATATATATTTTATGTTATAGTATTTAATTATTTATATCTACTTATACCCAAATACAATTTACACTGTTATAAATCACTAAACACACACACAAACACATTTACACGCACACACACAAAGACACTCTGACACACTGACACACACATACACGCAGACAGACACACACACAGACACACATACACACACACACACACATACACACACGCAGACAGACACATTTACACACATACACACTGACACACACACACACGTACACACACATACACACACACAAAGACACAGACACACACACGCACACAGACACACACACACACAGTGTCGTCACTTCCTGTCATGTTTCCTGTGTTGTAATTGGTCTGCTGCTGCACCTGCAGCCACATGGTCACCATGTGGTTCTGCAGCCACATGGTTACCATGGTGACCATGTGGCTGCAGAAGAAGAGGAAATGTAAATCGTGTCATGAGCTGTTCTGAAAAACAGGAAACTGAGAGAGACACGCAACCAGCTCACTGTCACGCACACACACACACACACACACACACACACACACACACACACACACACTCTCTCTCCTATAGTGTGATGCCAACCCCCGACTCTGTGGTCTAACAGACACAAACCGAGACGCTGCCGAGACCAACACACACAACTGTAAGTCCTCAAACTCTTTATTATTTTTATTATACATATATACAGTATATACGCACAACTCTTTATTATATATTTTATTATATATTAAAGAGTTGTGTGTATATATATATATATATATAAAACTCTTTATGTATTTTATATTTATGTACTGTATATAACTCTTTATTATATGTTATATAATTATATATTTGTATTTTTATATATATACAACTTTGTATATATAAATGTGAAAAATATATATATATATATATATATATATATATATTTATATTAAAGACAACTAGAAAATTCCGCAGAAATTGTATTAGTGTGCCCCCTACTTTGTGCACATCCAAATAGCAATAAAACCAAAAATAATAAAAGTGTCTCATCCCTTCAGAGATATAGCTTTTTACAACCTGTTTAAGACCTTTTTCCCAGAAACAGCTATGACGTAGCTAACCAACCAGACTCCATATAAAAAACTGCCCTTTTAGCATGTATAAAGCCAACATATTTCCACATGTAAATCAGTAAAGTATGTGTTTATTTCAACCAACACTAGAGTTATGATGGTTGGAAAAGTGTAGAGAAGACCAGAAACAGCTTTTCATAGTTTTATTTGGTTCCTGTTGACTCTGAAGGAAGTGTGATGCTAAAATGAGTGATTATTTACATGGAGTCTGGTGGGTGTGGTCCAGCGTGACATCATGTTAGCTGACCAATAACAACTCTTCTCCTTCCTTCCTCTCCTCCTCCTCTCCCAGTCTGTCTTCTATGAAACAGCTGTTGGTGTTGAGGCCTGAAGTCAGTTAGGAGTCAGTCAGTTGGTCAGTTAGTCCATCATGACATCATGTTGGCTGACCAATAACAACTCTTCTCCTTGTTGCTATGGTGATTTCCTCAGTAAAGAGTCCAGATGTTTCTTCTCATAGTTTCTATCAGTTGGTGTGATCAGAGCCAAACGTTTACGTCTGATGGACTCCATAGTTACATGTCTGCGACATTAAAGTCTATGAGACATTTTTCGCTTTTGCCGATTTCGTGAAAACCACACGGCAAATCTCGTTGAAAAATCATAGCCCACCATTCCCGATCATTACACACGTTTCGATGTATTGAGTGTGTGCGTGTTGCCAACGCTCCGGGACTAGTAGTGGGACAAATCACAGGCGGAATAGTAATAATAAGTATGAAAAACAATAGTCACATAATATAATAATATAGAGGATGTTCCGATGTTATCAAGAAGTCTTCATGTTACTGAAGAATCTGATCTGCTGCAGCAACAGACAGACAGGCAGGCAGGCAGTTAGGCAGTCAGACAGACAGACAGACAGACAGACAGACAGACAGACAGGCAGACAGACAGGCAGGCAGGCAGACAGACAGACAGACAGACAGACAGACAGGCAGTCAGACAGACAGGCAGGCAGACAGGCAGTCAGACAGACAGGCAGACAGGCAGGCAGGCAGGCAGTTAGGCAGTCAGACAGTCAGACAGACAGACAGGCAGACAGACAGACAGACAGACAGACAGACAGACAGACAGACAGACAGACAGACAGGCAGTCAGACAGACAGGCAGGCAGGCAGACAGACAGACAGACAGACAGACAGACAGGCAGTCAGACAGGCAGTCAGACAGACAGGCAGGCAGGCAGTTAGGCAGTCAGACAGACAGACAGACAGACAGACAGACAGACAGACAGACAGACAGACAGGCAGTCAGACAGGCAGGCAGGCAGACAGACAGACAGACAGACAGACAGACAGACAGGCAGTCAGACAGACAGGCAGGCAGACAGGCAGGCAGGCAGGCAGGCAGTCAGACAGACAGGCAGACAGGCAGGCAGGCAGGCAGTTAGGCAGTCAGACAGACAGACAGTCAGACAGACAGACAGACAGACAGACAGACAGACAGACAGACAGACAGACAGGCAGGCAGACAGGCAGACAGGCAGGCAGGCAGACAGGCAGGCAGGCAGGCAGACAGAAATACAGACAGACAGGCAGGCAGGCAGGCAGGCAGGCAGACAGACAGACAGACAGGCAGGCAGGCAGGCAGACAGACAGGCAGGCAGGCAGGCAGGCAGACAGACAGACAGACAGACAGGCAGGCAGGCAGTCAGGCAGGCAGGCAGGCAGGCAGGCAGGCAGACAGAAATACAGACAGACAGGCAGGCAGACAGACAGACAGACAGACAGACAGACAGACAGACAGACAGACAGACAGACAGACAGACAGACAGACAGACAGACAGACAGGCAGGCAGGCAGAAATACAGACAGACAGGCAGGCAGGCAGGCAGGCAGGCAGACAGACAGACAGACAGGCAGGCAGGCAGGCAGGCAGGCAGGCAGGCAGGCAGGCAGACAGACAGACAGGCCCCTGGCCTTTACTGTGGTAACAAGGTGGATGCTTACTGCACATTGTGATGTCACAGAGTTACAGCTGCTCCTTGTTGTCTTTGTTTCCCTGAAAGGTCCCTGAATCTGAACACATGACCTCCATGGAGGACATCATGACGGCGTTCACCACAGAGGTAACAAAAACCTGCTGCTCAGTTTACTGCCACCAGACTCCATGTAAATAATCACTACTTTTATCATCGTTAAACACACTTCATTCAAACTAGACAGAAACTAAATAAAACTACCAAAAGCCGTCTTGGTTCATCTTTCCACTGTTCCACCAATCACCACTCTGGTCTGGTTGGAATAAACTCTTAATTCACCCATTTACATGTGGAGATATGCTGCTCTATACACACTAAAAGTAGTGATTATTTACATTTCAATTTTCAATTTCAATTTTATTTATAGTATCAATTCATAACAAGAGTTATCTCAAGACACTTTACAGATAGAGTAGGTCTAGACCAGATAGAGCAGGTCTAGACTACACTCCAGAATTTACAAGGACCCAACAGTTCTAGTAGTTTCCTCCAGAGCAAGCAGCAGTGCAACAGTGGCGAGGAAAAACTTCCTTTTAGGAAGAAACCTCGGACAGACCCAGGCTCTTGGTAGGCGGTGTCTGACGGGCTGGTTGGGGTTAGGATGAAGAGTGGCAATAACAGTCACAGAAAAGATAACAGTTTGTAGTAGTTCTTTGTAGTAGTTCATGGCATAGCAGGGAATTGTGCGGCATTACAAGGCACAGCAGGACGTAGCAGGGCACAGCAGGACGTAGCAGGATGAACACGGCATCGCAGGACGTAGAAGGACGTAGCAGGGCACAGCAGGACGTAGCAGGGCACAGCAGGACGTAGCAGGATGAACACGGCATCGCAGGATGTGTAGCGGGACCATGGCTACAGCTGCTACCATGATGATGGAGCCTCCCTGATCCGAGGGAACATGCTGGGGGGAAAAGAACATAAGGACTCCGGGGAATGACTCCCCAGAGCTAGCTTAGTAACAAGCATTTCTGGGACATGGATGCACACAAATGGAAAGATAGAAAGATAAAAAGATAGAGGAGAGAGGAGCTCAGTGTGTCAAAGGAATTCCCCCAGCAATCTAAAACTATTACAGCATAACTGGGAGAGCATAACTAACTAGGAGAGCATGACTAACTAGGAGAGACAGGGTAAAGAGAGCTGCCGGATCGGGCTAGACTCTCCCCAGCCGGATCGGGTTGTATGCCCTGCCTCCCTCTAGTTTTATTATATTATTGATTGTATGATAGATAGATCTGACAACTATGACGAGAAGCAGGTAGGCCGGGTTAGGCGGACAATATTCAATTCTATGCCCTAACTATACGCTTGATCAAAGAGGAAAGTCTTAAGTCTACTCTTAAATGTGGAGACTGTGTCTGCCTCCTGAACCCAAACTGGAACCTGGTTCCACAGGAGAGGAGCCTGATAGCTGAACGCTCTGACTCCCGTTCTACTTTTAGAGACTCTAGGAACCACCAGTAACCCTGCATTCTGGGAGCGCAGTTCTCTTGTAGGGTTGTAAGGTACTATGAGCTCTTTAAGATAAGATGGTGCCTGACCATGAAGAGCTTTGTAGGTGAGAAGAAGGATTTTAAATTCTATTTTGGATTTTACAGGAAGCCGATGCAGAGAAGCTAAAACAGGAGAGATGTGATCTCTTTTCCTGGTTCCTGTCAGACCACGTGCTGCAGCATTCTGGACCAGCTGAAGACTTTTTATGGACTTTTTCGAGCAGCCTGATATAAAGAATTGCAGTAATCTAGCCTAGAAGTAACAAATGCATGGACTATTTTTTCTTCATCATTTTTAGAGGATATTCCTGATTTTAGCAATATTACGCAGGTGAAAAAAGGCGATCCTTGAAATTTGCTTTATGTGGGAATTAAAGGACAAATCCTGATCAAAGATAACTCCAAGATTCCTCACAGTGGTGCTGGAGGCCAGGGTGGTGCTGGAGGCCAGGGTGGTGCTGGAGGCCAGGGTGGCGCTGGAGGCCAGGGTGGCGCTGGAGGCCAGGGTGATGCTGGAGGCCAGGGTGGTGCTGGAGGCCAGGGTGATGCCATCCAGAGTAACTATCTCTTTGGATAATGCGTCACGGAGGTGCTTGGGCCCCAGAACAATAACTTCAGTTTTATCTGAGTTCAACATTAGAAAATTACAGCTCATCCAGGTTTTAATATCCTGAAGGCACATTTGAAGTTTAGCTAACTGATTAGTTTCATCCGGCTTGATCGATAGATATAATTGAGTATCATCTGCATAACAATGAAAGTTTATGGAATGCTTCCTGATAATATTGCCTAAAGGAAGCATATATAAAGTGAACAGGATTGGACCGAGCACAGATCCTTGTGGGACTCCATGACTAACTCTGGCGTGCACAGAGGATTCATCGTTAACATGAACAACTGAGATCGATCTGATAAATAAGACTTAAACCAGCTTAGAGCAGTTCCTTAATGCCAATTAAATGTTCCAGTCTCTGTAATAAGACATGGTGGTCAATGGTATCAAATGCAGCACTAAGATCTAATAACACCAGTACAGAGATAAGTCCTTTGTCTGATGCAATTAGGAGGTCATTAGTAATTTTCACAAGTGCTGTCTCTGTGCTATGATGAACTCTAAATCCTGACTGAAAATCCTCAAATAAGCTGTTGCTATGCAGAAAGTCACACAGCTGTTGGGCGACTGCTTTCTCAAGAATCTTAGAGAGAAATCGAAGGTTGGACATGGAGTCTGGTGGAGATATGCTGCTCTATACACACTAAAAGTAGTGATTATTTACATGGAGTCTGGTGGAGATATGCTGCTCTATACACACTAAAAGTAGTGATTATTTACATGGAGTCTGGTGGAGATATGCTGCTCTATACACGCTAAAAGTAGTGATTATTTACATGGAGTCTGGTGGAGATATGCTGCTCTATACACGCTAAAAGTAGTGATTATTTATCATTTATCATGTTAAACTAAAAAGATCTTACTCTATTACTAAAAGGTCTCTCTCTGTAGGGATCCATCCAATAATGTTGTCTCTCTGTAGGGATCCATCCAATAATGTTGTCTCTCTGTAGGGATCCATCCAATAATGTTGCCAGATTGTTTTGTAAGTTGTTGTCTCTTCCGTCAGGACCCGTCCTCCGTCAGCGCTTGGGCCACCACCGAGGAAGAGGACTACGACTACGGCAGCGACCTGTTCTGTGACCGGGAGTCGGTGCGAGCGTTCAGGCGCCGTTATGAGCCGCCGCTGTTCTGGATCATCGCCGTGGTGGGCGGCGCCGGCAACATGGCCGTTGTCTGGATCTACATGAACTTCCGCCGGCGTCTGAAAACCAAAACAGACGTGTACCTCCTGAACCTGGCGCTGGCGGACCTGCTGTTCCTCTTCACGCTGCCGCTGTGGGCGGTGGAGGCGGCAGGCGGTGCTTGGAGCTTCGGCCACGCCCTCTGCAAGGTTAACTCCGCCCTCTACAAGGTCAGCCTGCTTTATATTAAAGATTCATAACATGTATACGGAAGATACGGAAGGGGATTAGGGCCCTAATCCTCTTCCGTAGACATACAACAAGGCACATGCCAGACATCCTGAGTCCGTTCTACAACGTGAACGGAACAACGATCCATTTTCAAAAAATTAAAACAAACAAAACTAAATGAAGAAAGAGAAGAGAGACCAGGGGACTCTGCAGTAGACACGAAGGAATAAGTATTAGTAGTAGTAGGACTTTTATATATGCTAAAAGATGCTACCAGATGCTAACAACTGCTAAAGGATGCCACCAGATGCTAACAACTGCTAAAGGATGCTACCAGATGCTAACAGCTGCTACCAGATGCTAACAGCTGCTAAAGGATGCTACCAGATGCTAACAGCTGCTAAAGGATGCTACCAGATGTTAACAGCTGCTACCAGATGCTAACAGCTGCTAAATGATGCTACCAGATCCTAACAGCTGCTGAAGGATACTAGCAGATGCTACCAGATGCTAACAGCTTGCACCCTTCAGGACTGTTTCTACAGATTAATAGCATTTAGAAGACGGTTTAATGAATCAACATCTGTGTCTAAAACATTTAAATTAAAATCAGATTATTAGTTATTTAGTTGTTGTGTCTCCAGATCAACATATGGAGATAGTCATATGTTCTAAACGGTGGTCCCTGGTCTCCAGGTGAACCTGGTCTCCAAGGGGAACCTGTTCAGCGGCGCCCTGCTGCTCACCTGCATCACTGTTATAATATTGTAATAACATATATATCCATATGTTAATACTGGTCCCTGGTCTTCTTGGTCTCTCTGGTCCCCAGGTGAACCTGTTCAGCGGCGCCCTGCTGCTCACCTGTATCAGCGCCGACCGCTACGTGGTCATCGTGCGCTCGGCGCGGGCCCACAACTCGCAGGCGGCGCGGCGGCGGTGGAGCCGGGCGGCGGTGGGCGGCGTGTGGCTGCTGGCGCTGCTGCTTGCCGCGCCCGAGCTCGTCTTCGCCACCGTTGCAGACGCAGACTCGTCCTGCAGGATGGTGTTCCCCCCCCACATCGGGACCCGCACCAAGGTCCTGGTCCGGGCCCTGCAGGTCAGTAGAACTATTATTATGTGCGTGTGTCCATCAATTATTATTACGTTACTGTAAAGTTGATGAAATTGACTTTTTTTAATTTGAACTCAGAGCTTTTTAAATAAAACACCCTTTTTACGTGTTGTTTTCCCGCTTCTCGTCTGTCTGCAGGTGATGTTCGGCTTCTGCGTGCCCTTCGTCGTCATGGCGTTCTGCTACAGCGTCATCGCGGCGACGCTGCTGAAGACACGCAGCTTCCAGAAGCACCGGGCGCTGCGCGTCATCCTGGCCGTGGTGGCGGCGTTCGTGGTGACCCAGCTGCCGTACAACGCCGTGCTGGCGGTGCAGGCGGCGCAGGCGGCCAACGGGACGATGGCATGCGCCGAGATGAAGCGCTTTGACACGGCGGGCCAGGTGCTGAAGAGCCTAGCGTACCTGCACGCCTGCCTCAACCCCTTCCTGTACGCCTTCATCGGACGCCGCTTCCGCCGCGACGTCCTGCAGCTGCTGGGCGTCTGCCGCCCCCGCCGCCGCCACGCGCCAGCCAATCAGAGCAAGAGCTGCCGCAGCTCCACCAGGCCCTCTGTGATGTCAGACAGCGACACCTCGCAGGCGCTCTCGCTGTAGAGACGCACGCAACTTCCTGTTTGGGCTGTCTGCGGGGCGTTAGCGCCGACTTCTCAGGACGTTAGCGACGGTTTATCAGGACGTTAGCAACAGTTTCAGGACATTAGCGACGGTTTCTCAGGACGTTAGCGACGGTTTCTCATGACGTTAGCAACAGTTTCTCAGGACGTTAGCAACGGTTTCTCAGGACGTTAGCGACAGTTTCAGGACGTTAGCAACGGTTTCTCAGGACGTTAGCGACGGTTTCTCATGACGTTAGCAATAGTTTCTCAGGATGTTAGCAACGGTTTCTCAGGACGTTAGCGACAGTTTCTCAGGACGTTAGCGACAGTTTCTCAGGACGTTAGCAACGGTTTCTCATGACGTTAGCAACAGTTTCTCAGGACGTTAGCAACGGTTTATCAGGACGTTAGCAACAGTTTCAGGACGTTAGCGACGGTTTCTCAGGACGTTAGCAACAGTTTCTCAGGACGTTAGCAACGGTTTCTCAGGACGTTAGCGACAGTTTCTCAGGACGTTAGCGACAGTTTCTCAGGACGTTAGCGACAGTTTCTCAGGACGTTAGCGACGGTTTTTCAGGACTTTCTCAGGACATTAGGGGCGGTTGCTCAGGACGTTTTCCTGAACTTTCTCAGGACATTCTCTTGGACTTTTGTGAAGATTTTTCCTAGATTTGATGAGACGGCGAGACCTCGAGGCGATCTCGCTGGAGAGACGCTAACTTGAGGTGTTTCCTGTCTGCGCTGTCTACAGAACGCTATCTCGAGTACTTCCTGTCTGCGCTGTCTACGGGACGCTAACTCAAGGTGTTTCCTGGACGTTGAATGTGAATTGAACTGGAGCTGCTCTCTTCTCTCCCACAGAAACCTGCTGCTTGTTTATTGTCAATAAAAAAACATGTTAGAAATGTGGCTGCTGCTAAAGGATGCTAACAGCTGCTAAAGGATGCTAAAAGCTGCTAAAGGATTCCAACAGCTGCTAAAGGATGCTAACAGCTGCTAAAGGATGCCAACAGCTGCTAAAAGCTGATAACAGCTGCTAAATGATGCTAACAGCTGCTAAAGGATGCTAACAGTTGCTAAAAGCTACTAAAGGATGCTAACAGCTGATAACAGTTGCTAAAGGATGCTAACAGCTGCAAACAGATGAAAACAGTTGCTAACAGCTGCTGAGGAGTGTCCTGGGTGTGCTGCAGTGTACATATCAGCTGTTAGCATCTGTTAGCATCCTTCCGCAGCTGTTAGCTTCTTTAGCAACTGTTATCAGTTAGTGTCCTGGGTGTGCTGCATGTACATATCAGCTGTTAGCATCTGTTATGAGCTGTTAGCATCTGTTAACAGTTAGTGTCCTGGGTGTGCTGAATATACATATCAGCTGTTAGCAGCTGTTAGCATCTGTTAGCAGTTAGGTCCCTGGGTGTGCTGCATGTACATATCAGCTGTTAGCATCTGTTATGAGCTGTTAGCATCTGTTAGCAGTTAGTGTCCTGGGTGTGCTACTTAGACTTAGATTTAGACTTAGACTTCTCTTTATTAATCCTTTTGGGATGACTTCCGCAAGGAAATTTAAAGTTCCAGCAGCAGTTTTAGCAAGAAAAAAGACAGTATAAAGACAACAAAATAACAATAATAATAATAATAATAACAACAATAAGAACATTTGTCAAATAAACAAGAAAAGACCATAAATTATTATTAAAGTGTCAGTGTTGAGTCCAGTGCTGCATGTACATATCAGCTGTTAGTAGCTGTTAGCATCTGTTAGCAGTTAGGTCCCTGGGTGTGCTACATGTACATATCAGCTGTTAGCATCTGTTAGCAGTTAGGTCCCTGGGTGTGCTACATGTACATATCAGCTGTTAGCATCTGTTAGCAGTTAGGTCCCTGGGTGTGCTGCATGTACATATCAGCTGTTAGCATCTGTTAGCATCTGTTAGCAGTTAGGTCCCTGGGTGTGCTGCATGTACATATCAGCTGTTAGCATCTGTTAGCATCTGTTAGCAGTTAGGTCCCTGGGTGTGCTGCATGTACATATCTGCGTCTGTGTGTTTTGTGTAGAAACATTAAAACGTGCAAACGACAAACAGGAAGTCCCGTCTGTCTCTTTCTTCACTTCCTTCCTCCTTTAGCCTCTCTGTTCTCTAAAAACATGATGCAGAGCATCGACCGTTTTAACCCCCCTGATCATCACTTCTGTTATTCTCTGTTCAACAAACAGCCTCCAGACGATTCTCACAGAGGACCACGGGGGCCACATGGTGTCACATGGCACCTGGACATGTGACACCATGGAAACTGGAAACATCTGTCTTCTGTGGTCCTGTTGTCAACAACATTTACTCAATTAGATTAGATTCCTTTAGGAAAATAGAAAGGTTGAAGTCAAATTATTATTCTAAGGGACAACATTATATACAGAGATAGACCTTTTAGTTAAAGAGGAAGATCCTTTTAGTTTAACATGAAACAGAAATCACCATCACCAAACCCACCAGACTCCATGTAAATAATCACTACTTTTAGCGTGTATAGAGCAGCATATCTCCACCAGACTCCATGTAAATAATCACTACTTTTAGCGTGTATAGAGCAGCATATCTCCACCAGACTCCATGTAAATAATCACTACTTTTAGCGTGTATAGAGCAGCATATCTCCACCAGACTCCATGTAAATAATCACTACTTTTAGCGTGTATAGAGCAGCATATCTCCACATGTAAATGGGTGAATTAAGAGTTTATTCCAACCAGACCAGAGTGGTGATTGTTGGAACAATGGAAAGATGAACCAAGACGGCTTATGGTAGTTTTATTTAGTTTCTGTCCACTTTGAATGAAGTGTGTTTTACGATGATTAAAGTAGTGATTATTTACATGGAGTCTGGTGGAGATACAGAAGTTACATTTCAGATGCATTATTATGCCATTATGTTCCCTTCTCTGAGTCTACGGGCCTGCGTTAGCATCAGTGTTTCACTTTATTTTGGCGGGAGATTGCTGGTCGTTTCCTGTGAATCATTGTGTGAAGAGCTGCAATGAGTCGGACATCATTTCCTGTTCAGGTTTGAGTCTGTTAACCACTTCCTGTTGTCGCATCAAACATCAGGACACTGTGTGTGTGTTTTGTGTGTTGTGTGTGAGTGTCTGCTGACTCAGCTGGGATGAGACTCTGTGTTTCCATGAGAACAAAGGCTCCAACAAAGGTCGGCCATGTTTCCAGAAGGCTGAGCTCCCATAAATCCCGGCGGCGAGCGGCTTGGAGCGGTTTGCCTCACCATGCCTCTGCCGCGACGCCGCTCCTCCTTTCTGGGACAGCCGTCCTCCGAGCGCCCGGCCACCACCGCCTGCGGCCGCCTCGGCGTCTCCGGCACCGCCGCGCCCCGCGGCGTCTTCGTAGGTCCCGCCCCCATGACGGCGGGCGGCGCTTCCTGCCTGGGGACGCGCGTGTCGCGGCGCGCTCTGGGCATCAGCAGCGTGTTCCTGCAAGGGATGCGGAGCAGCGCGGCGCCCGTGCTGCCGCGGGCCGGGGCGCGGCAGCACGGCGGTGGCGGCGGCGCGGCGGCCGGGCTGAACGGCTGTCTGATGGAGTACCGGGACAAGGTGCGAGCGCTGGAGACCCTGAACCAGCAGCTGGAGGAGCAGATCAGACTCTGTCTGGACCGCAAGGCGACCAGTGCCGGCGCCTGGGGGCCGCTTCGCGCCGAGTGGGAGGACGTCTACCGGCAGGTGGGAGCGGTAGCCTAGCGGTAGCCTAGCGGTAGCGGTAGCGTTAGCTGCTACAGACAGGTAGGAGCGGTAGCATTAGCATTAGCGTTAGCTACTACAGACAGGTGGGATATACCAGTCTGAACCTAAAAGCGTGTGACGTCATCACCACAGATTTTTATTGGCTTTAAAGCCGTTGGATGGAAACACACAACGTGTGTGTGTGTGTGTGTGTATCTGTGTGTTGGTACAGTTGCTTTTAGTTCTCTGGTTTCCTGTTTTTCTGCAGGTCAGTGAAGCGATCCTGAACAACGCTCGGCTGATGCTGCAGACGGAGAACGTTCAGGCCAACGCAGAAGACTTCAAGGAGAGGTCAGAGGTCACACACACACACACACACACACACACACACACACACACACACACACACACACAGAGACACGCACACAGATATACATGCACACACACATACACAGATATACACACACAGACACACACTCAAACACTGTGGGGGGTCTCCAGCTGTTCTGAGGGTCTCTCTCTGGGGGGTCTCTAGCTGTTCTGAGGGTCTCTGTCAGGGGGTCTCCAGCTGTTCTGAGGGTCTCTCTCTGGGGGCAGGTTTGAGAGTGAGCAGCCCTTCAGGAGGCGGTGGAGGAGGAGATCAGCTCCCTGTATAAGGTGATGGAGGATGCTGAGCTGACACGGGTGGAGCTGGAGCAGCAGATGGAGAAGATGAGGGAGGAGCTGAGGAGCCTGGAGCTGGGCCACGAGCAGGTGGGGTCACCCCCCCTCACAGACACCATCACCCCCCCACATTGATACCCCCCACACTGACAACCTCCACCCAGACAGCCCCCTCACAGACACATCACCCCCCCACACAGACACCCTCCACCCAGACAGCCCCCACACAGACACCCTCCACCCAGACACCCCCCACACTGACACCCCTCCCACACACACATCATTACGATTCATTTCATTCATTTAAAATTTTTGTGAGCAGTAAACTGAACTAAAATAGGCTGTTCGTGTGTGTGCGTGTGCGTGTGTGCGTGCGTGCAGGATGTGCGTGTCCTCTACCGTCAGATGGGGGGGGGCCGAGTCGTGGATGAGCCTGACGCCCCCATAGAGACCAGTCTGGACCAGATCCTGGCCTTCATCCGGAGCCACTGGGAGAAGGTGACGGAGAGGAACCGCGCTGACACCGACAGCTGCCTGGAGTGCAAGGTGAGGTACCCCCTCAGAGGAACCCCCACAGAGTATTCCCCCACCCCCAGATGAACCCCCACTCAATGGAGAAAACACATGTCTGAATTTAGTGTGTGTGTGTGTGTGTGTGTGTGTGTGTGTGTAGGAGTCTGAGTGTATGAGCAGCAGTCTGAGTCCTGAGGAGCAGCAGCTGGAGTCCTTGAAGGCCGAGTGCAACGACGCCAGCTGTAAGATCCAGAGTCTGCAGGCCGAGACCGAGTCTATCCGAGCCCTGGTGAGTCCAGGTCTCTGTTCTAGAGTCCAAGTCCAGGTCTCTGTTCTAGAGTAACTGATCTAGAGTCCAGGTCTAGAGTGTGCTTATCTTTTTTAACATGTGTCTCTTATTTGAAGCTAAGTACAATGAGAACAACCTGAACTGCTGCGCACAAAATAACTCAATACACAATATGTGTGTGTGTGTGTGTGTGTGTGTGTGTGTGTGTGTGTGTAGGAGCGTGGTCTGGAGAGCTCTCTGGGCGACGCCCGCCACTGGCACGCCGTGGAGCTGCAGAACCTGGGCTCGGTGGTGGCGCGGCTGGAGGCCGAGCTGTCGGACGTGCACGGCGAGATCGAGCAGCAGCGCCGCGACTACGACACGTTGCTTAGCAACAAGCAGCGACTGGAGCAGGAGATCGCCATGTACCACGGGGTCCTGGACGGGGAGGAGAGCCGCCTCCAGCCGCCAGACACGCTGTGAGAACCAGACCCCCAACCAAACTCACCAGCCCGATTCCCCCAGCTACTAACCTTTAACATCCTGAAAGCATTAATGTAGTGATTGTTACCTGTGCAGGTGTCCAGGTGGGAATCCCGAGACCAAGGGGGCGCCCGGTGCATCTGCTGGCTCCAGGACCGCTGCTCCAGCTGCTCCCGGATCCCCGGCCCTCTGACCGCTGAGCCTGGACCCTCGGCCCTGACCAAGTCCTGCAGAAGGATCTGTTCTCTGGGTGTTTTGTGACTCTGAGGTGAACGTGGTGTTAAGCACATGTTTATAACCTTATTATAACCATCTTATAAACATATAACCATATATCGACAACGAAGTCCGCCGCGGTACGGTTTGGCTCCAGGGAAATGTTAATAAACGCTGTTGATTTGTGAATATGATTTGACTCATTCAGTCCTTCAGATTAAATATAAGTCCTGAAGACAAGAAGAGGTCCTCAGCTCCAGACTGCAGACGCTTCTGGATCTGGTTCTAGATCTGACATGACAACATGTTGACATGACAACATGTTGACATGACAACATGTTGACATGACAACATGCGCACATTATAACACGTTGACATGGTAACACGTTGACATAACTAACCCCAACCGGTCGTCAGACACCACCTACCAAGAGCCTGGGTCTGGGTCTGGGTCTGTCCGAGGTTTCTTCCTAAAAGGAAGTTTTTCCTCGCCACTGTCCCACTGTTGCTTGCTCTGGAGGGAACTACTAGAACTGTTGGGTCCTTGTAAATTCTGGAGTGTGGTCTAGACCTGCCCTATCTGGTCTAGACCTGCTCTATCTGTAAAGTGTCTCGAGAACTCTCATTATGAATTGATACTATAAATAAAATTGAATTGAAATAACACGTTGACACGGTAACATGTCGACACAACATGCTAATATGCTAACATGCTAACCTCTGACCTGGACAGTTTTGTTTCTGAAGATGAGAAAACACTTTCAGAGATGAGTACAGACTCACACACACAATTCCCCCCACCTCTTTAATAAACCAATCACAACTAATCAGTAAAACACCATCTGATATACTTTATTATCTTTACTCAACATGGAGAACTCTGAATAGCAGCAACTGTACTTTAGTAGTAACCGGGGGGTGGGGGGGTGGTCATCATAGGACAACCTTCACTTTATCAGATCTGTGTCGGGGGGGTCCTCATAGGACAACGCCCAGCTATGCTAATTAGTTAAGTAATAATAGAATCTATAGATCTATATAACATAATATTATACAATACTTTTATAGAACAGTAGACAGTCCTCATGGTTTCACTTCTGTTCAAACTTTCAGACCCAGACACAATCGGGGGGGGGGGCATCAGACCATTATCTGTGTCTGCTCGTTCACATTGGGGGCGTCTCACTCGCTGGTTACTTCAGTCTCAGAGACAACTCGGCCACAGGAAACAGCTCAGAGCACTTCCTGTTCCAGCTCAGCCACTTCCTGTCGCCCGTATGTAGAAAACTTGTTTCAATCAAGCATAAAATCAACATTTAACACCAATCACTCCACAATGCTAGCAGCTAGCCTGCGCGGGCTAGCGCCTCCGTTTTACCCACAACCCCCCAGGCGTGGCGTCTGCGCGCGGCCGTCGTACCGATGAAGCTCAGATGGCGCCGGTGGCGCCGCCTTCGCAGAGTGACAGAAAGCTTTGACTCCTGCGCTGTGATTGGGCGTCTAGGCGGGCTGCAGTGGGATGCAGCCCACGCCAACCCCCCCCTCGTGGCACAGCATGGGCGTCATGAAGCTCCAGCGCTGCGTGTGGGGGTCGAACGTCTCCACTGAGCCGAGGTTGGATTGCCCGTCGTAGCCACCCACGGCGTACAGCCGGCCCGCCGTGGCCACCAGCGACACCCGGCTGCGCCGAGTGTTCATGGGCGGCAGCTCGCTCCACTGCCCCCCCGCCGACTCAAACACCTCGGCGCCGCTCAGGAAGCCCGAGCCGTCGTACCCCCCCACCACGAACATGCTGCTGCCCAGCGCCGCTGCGCCGTGCCGGCAACGCTTGTTCAGCATGGCCGCCGCCGGGTGCCAGCGGTTGGTGTGGTGGTTGTAGGACTCCACCTGCAAGAGACATTTTAGACAGTAATAACAGTTATTACACAGAAAAGTATTATGTTATTTTGTATGTTATGATGTTATGAGACGACTGCTGTGGGTTACAGACGAGAAATAAAAACAAATAGTTGAACATTACCAAACGGTACTAAATGTTAGTAAATGTAATGTGAATAAACGTTGAAAGAGTTAACTTATTTATTATTGTTATTGTTTGTGAACAGATGCATTCTAATTGGAGGTGGTGTTTAGAAAAAAAAAAACTACAGCTCCCATAATGCAACAATGGGACTTTACGACGTCAAAGGTCTGTTTCAGTCCATTGTTTTGGCAGAAAGTTACAAACTGTACGCTTAAGATACAATTATATAGCAAATAAAATATGAATGAAATGTATATTTGTGTAGACGGAGAGAAAGAGGAATGTCATGATGAATATATGATTATTCTTTAAAGGAAGACACAGGACAAGATGCAATGATCCGTTACTGGGGAACTCAAGGTGAAGTGAACCTAACTGACCGTGTTGAAGATCTGTAAACCGTCATGGCCGCCAGAGACAAAGATGCGTCCGTCAAACACGGTCACACCAGCAGCGCTGCGGCTGGCACTCATCTCCCCCACCACCGTCCACCTGCATCAACACCATCCTCGTTATTACATACATGCTAAAAGTAGTGATTATTTACATGGAGTCTGGTGGAGATATGCTGCTCTATACACGGTAAAAGTAGTGATTATTAACATGGAGTCTGGTGGAGATATACTGCTCTATACACACTAAAAGTAGTGATTATTTACATGGAGTCTGGTGGAGATATGCTGCTCTATACACGCTAAAAGTAGTGATTATTTACATGGAGTCTGGTGGAGATATGCTGCTCTATACACGGTAAAAGTAGTGATTATTTACATGGAGTCTGGTGGAGATATGCTGCTCTATACACACTAAAAGTAGTGATTATTTACATGGAGTCTGGTGGAGATATGCTGCTCTATACATGCTAAAAGTAGTGATTATTTACATGGAGTCTGGTGGAGATATGCTGCTCTATACATTGTGACATTATATAGTGGTTGCTAGGTAACCCACCGGTCCGTCTCTGGGGAGTAACTTTCCACTGAGTTCAGAGACGATTTCCCATCGTATCCGCCACACACGTAGATGTGTCCGTCAATCACAACCGTTCCCATAGCACTGAGGACAACAACATGTTATTACAACAAGTCAAGTCAAGTTTATTTCATCCATAAAAATGGAAATTACAGTGCTCACACTCGCCATCTTACCCATAAAAACTAGAGAACAAATACACTACAATATTATACATAAATACAATTTAAAAAGAAATAAAAACTTATAAAAATGTACGTTTAAAGTGCTTGTTGTGCTGTCTAATAGCCTGAGGTACAAAAGAAAGAGCATACCGCTTAGTTGGTGTCACAGGAGGTCTTAGCCTACCACTACGCTCTATAACCCTACCAGTCAGATCACCACAGGAGGTCTTAGTCCACCACTACGCTCCATAACCCTACCAGTCAGATTACCACAGGAGGTCTTAGTCCACCACTACGCTCCATAACCCTACCAGTCAGATCACCACAGGAGGTCTTAGTCCACCACTACGCTCCATAACCCTACCAGTCAGATCACCACAGGAGGTCTTAGTCTACCACTACGCTCCATAACCCTACCAGTCAGATCACCACAGGAGGTCTTAGTCTACCACTACGCTCCATAACCCTACCAGTCAGATTACCACAGGAGGTCTTAGTCTACCACTACCCTCCATAACCCTACCAGTCAGATTACCACAGGAGGTCTTAGTCTACCACTACGTTCCGTAACCCTACCAGTCAGATCACCATGGAGAGGGTGACCCAGGTCTCTCGTTATTTTCTGTCATTTTTACCAGATGATTATCATGTACCTGATCCACTGTATTTAACTACAGACAGACAGACAGGGAGAGAGACAGGGAGAGAGACAGGCAGACAGAGAGACAAGCAGACAGACAGGCAGACAGGGAGACAAGCAGACAGACGGGTGTACTGACCTGCGCTGGCTGTTCATGCTGGACACCCGCGTCCAGCTGTCCGTCTCCGGGTTGTAGACCTCAACCGTGCTGAGCCGTGATTGGCCATCGTATCCCCCGATGGCGTACAGCAGCCCGTTAACCACGGCCACGCCCACTCTGCTGCGGGCCGTCTTCATTGGCTGACAGCGCTCCCAGAAGTTCCCGATTGGATCAAACACTTCTACCACGTTTAAAGAGTCACCTGGGGACAGAAACCAATCAGACGTCTGCAGGGACATCACAACACCTGGAGACAGACAGAGAAACAGACAGGCAGGCAGAGAGAGAGAGAGAGACAGACAGACAGACAGACAGAGAGGCAGGAAGACAGATAGGCAGGCAGAGAGAGAGAGAGAGAGACAGACAGACAGAGAGGCAGGCAGGCCGACAGACAGACAGACAGACAGACAGACAGGTGTACCTGAGCTGTTGAGCCCCCCCACAGCGTAGATGAGTCCTGTGATGCTCGTGCAGCATCTCTGTCTGGTCTTAAAGGCCGGGAGGTGAGGACGCCGCTCCGGCATCAAGTGGAAGTCTTTGGCTTCGTCCACCAGATCCCTGACAGGGAGACAAGAGACAGGACACAGGAGACAGGAGACAGGACACAAGAGAAAAGGAAAGGAGACAGAAGATGGGGCAGAGTCAGGTAGTGGGTCTTGCACTCTGTCATGTGGAAGGACAGACGGGCATAGAGACACAGCTGTCTCCTCCTGGGAGACATTATGATTCGTCTTACCTGCACTTGTGGCAGCAGCGGACGAGTTCGTCCGTCTGGACGCGGTCCGACAGGAACTGAGGACGACACAGAGGGAGACGGATCTTTGACAGCAGCTCGGGCAGCAGCGCCTCCCTCACGTCTCGGTCATGGTGGACCCAGGCCAGGACCGCCTCAAACACCTGGACAGGTAGCACACATACAGTGGTGCTCAAAAGTTTACATACACATGCTTAAGTTGACTAAAAAGAGGAATAAAAAAATCATGTTTTGGAAATTTATTTTAATACCTAAATTAAAATGAGGTAAAATCCACCTTTAAGGACACCAATTTTCTTTGTGAATGAATAACGTATTGTAAATAAATAAATGTTCTTATTTAAAATACAGGGTCATAAGTATACATACCCCTATGTTAAATTCCCATAGAGGCAGGCAGATTTTATTATTAAAGGCCAGTTATTTCCTGGATTCAGGATATTATGCATCCTGATAAAGTTCCTTGGCCTTTAGAATTAAAATAGCCCCACATCATCACATACTCTTCACCATGCTTAGAGATAGGCATGGTTTTATTTCAGTTAGACTAATACCTGGTTTGATTTGCATTGAGATGATTTTATAGAAAGTATCCCATGCCTATCTCTAAGCATGGTGAAGAGTATGTGATGATGTGGGGCTATTTTAATTCTAAAGGCCAAGGAACTTTATCAGGATGCATAATATCCTGAATCAGGAAATAACTGGCCTTAATAATAAAAATCTGCCTGCTCTATGGGAATTTAACATAGGGGTATGTATACTTATGACCCCTGTATTTTAAATAAGAACATTTATTTATTTACAATACGTTATTCATTCACAAAGAAAATTGGTGTCCTTAAAGGTTGGATTTTACCTCATTTTTTAATTTAGGTATTAAAATAAATTTCCAAAACATGATTTTTTTATTCCTCTTTTTAGTCAACTTAAGCATGTGTATGTAAACTTTTGAGCACCACTGTATAACACACCTGGACAGGTAACACACACACACAACACACACACACAACACAACACACATACACTCACCGGCCACTTTATTAGGTACACCTGTCCAACTGCTCGTTAACACTTAATTTCTAAGCAGCCAATCACATGGCGGCAACTCAGTGCATTTAGGCATGTAGACATGGTCAAGAGAATCTCCTGCAGTTCAAACCGAGCATCAGTATGGGGAAGAAAGGTGATTTGAGTGACTTTGAACGTGGCATGATTGTTGGTGCCAGAAGGGCTGGTCTGAGTATTTCAGAAACTGCTAATCTACTGGGATTTTCACGCACAACCATCTCTAGGGTTTACAGAGAATGGTCCGAAAAGAAAAACATCCAGTGAGCGGCAGTTCTGTGGGTGGAAATGCCTTGTTGATGCCAGAGGTCAGAGGAGAATGGCCAGACTGGTTCGAGCTGATAGAAGGGCAACAGTGACTCAAATAACCACCCGTTACAACCAAGGTGGGCAGAAGAGCATCTCTGAACGCACAGTACGTCGAACTTTGAGGCAGATGGGCTACAGCAGCAGAAGACCACATCGGGTGCCACTCCTTTCAGCTAAGAACAGGAAACTGAGACTACAATTTGCACAAGCTCATCGAAATTGGACAATAGAAGATTGGAAAAACGTTGCCTGGTCTGATGAGTCTCGATTTCTGCTGCGACAGTCGGATGGTAGGGTCAGAATTTGGCGTCTACAACATGAAAGCATGGATCCATCCTGCCTTGTATCAACGGTTCAGGCTGGTGGTGGTGGTGTCATGGTGTGGGGAATATTTTCTTGGCACTCTTTGGGCCCCTTGGTACCAATTGAGCATCGTTGCAACGCCACAGCCTACCTGAGTATTGTTGCTGACCATGTCCATCCCTTTATGACCATAATGTACCCAACTTCTGATGGCTACTTTCAGCAGGATAATGCGCCATGTCATAAAGCTGGAATCATCACAGACTGGTTTCTTGAACATGACAATGAGTTCGCTGTACTCAAATGGCCTCCACAGTCACCAGATCTCAATCCAATAGAGCATCTTTGGGATGTGGTGGAACGGGAGATTCGCATCATGGATGTGCAGCCGACAAATCTGCGGCAACTGTGTGATGCCATCATGTCAATATGGACCAAACTCCCTGAGGAATGCTTCCAGCACCTTGTTGAATCTATGCCACGAAGAATTGAGGCAGTTCTGAAGGCAAAAGGGGGTCCAACCCGTTACTAGCATGGGGTACCTAATAAAGTGGCCGGTGAGTGTATATAACACACCTGCACAAGTAGCACACACATAACACACCTGGACAGGTAACACACATACTACAGACAGCTTTTCATGACCCTGGGCAGGTGTGTCTCCAGGTGTCTCACCTGTTCCTCGGCTTTGATGTTAAGCTCGTCACAGCCAACCAGCTCCAGCAGCTCGTCCGTCCTCAGAGACAGAAACTCGTCAGAGACGCAGACGTCCAGGAAGTGCTGGTGCAGGAAGCTGCTCGCTGAGTCGTACAGCGTTGTACACATCATGGTCTCAGCAAACTGACGCACCCCCAGGCAGTTCTTAGGATGGAGCCTGGGACAGACAGACCGGTTAGAGACAGACAGGTTAGAGACAGACAGGTTAGAGACAGACAGGTTAGGAAGGAGCGTACTGAGCGTGTGCGGTGCGTTCACAGACCTCTCCTGCAGGAAGGAGCGTACTGAGTGTGTGCGGTGCGTTCACTGACCTCTCCTGCAGGAAGGAGCGTACTGAGCGTGTGCACAGGATGCGTGTGCACAGGGTGCGTGTGCGGTGCGTTCACTGACCTCTCCTGCAGGAAAGAGCGTACTGAGGGTGTGCGGTGCGTTCAGTGACCTCTCCTGCAGGAAGGAGCGTACTGAGCGTGTGCAGAGCGTGCTGGTGCGGTGCGTTCACTGACCTCTCCTACAGGAAGGCGCGTACTGAGCGTACGCGGTGCGTTCATTGACCTCTCCTGCAGGAAGGTGCATACTGAGCATGTACGGTGCGTTCACTGACCTCTCCTGCAGGAAAGAGCGTACTGAGCGTGTGTAGAGCGTGCTGGTGAGGTGCGTTCACTGACCTCTCCTGCAGGAAGGAGCGTACTGAGCATGTACGGTGCGTTCACTGACCTCTCCTGCAGGAAGGAGCGTACTGAGCGTGTGTAGAGCGTGCTGGTGAGGTGCGTTCACTGACCTCTCCTGCAGGAAGGAGCAGCAGGCGTCCTTGACGTTCTGCAGCTGAAGGAAGCTCGAGCCAATCAGAAGAGACTGAACGTTCTGCTGGTCGATGGCAACATGGCCGCTGTACGCAAAGTTGATGAGACACTCCAGGGCACTGGGGGGGGGGACAGACAGGGGGAAGGGGAACGGACAGGGGGACGGGGGGGACAGGAAGTTTCAGACTGGTGTCAAAAACAATGGAAAAGCAATCAGGATCTGTTCATATGTAAAGGTATATGTATTTATATTGATATTATGTATTAATAATATGTATTAATAATATTAATATTAATATTAATATATTACCTGGGGTCCATGCCCTGCATGATATAATATTAATATCAATATCAATTCAATTTCAATTTTATTTATAGTATCAATTCATAACAAGTGTTATCTCGAGACACTTTACAGATAGAGTAGGTCTAGACCAGATAGAGTAGGTCTAGACCAGATAGAGCAGGTCTAGACCACTCTATAATTTACAAGGACCCAACAGTTCTAGTAGTTCCCTCCAGAGCAAGCAACAGTGTAATATTAATGATATTAATATTAATATATTACCTGGGGTCCATTCCCTGCATGAGGATCTCGTCCTGTTTACACTCCACCATGTCGTTGGTGAACATGGCGTGGAAGTACGGGATGGAGGCAGCGAGGACGATACGGTGGGCGCTGAACTTATGGTCCCCCACCTACACACACACACACACACACACACACACACACACACACACACACACACACACACACACACACACACACACACACACACACACACACACACACACACACACACACACACACACACACACACACACACACACACACACATTAATATAGGGATGGAGGCAGCGAGGACGATACGGTGGGCGCTGAACTTATGGTCCCCCACCCACCCACACACCCACCCACCCACACACACACGATGTCTTCACAGACATCTTTAACACTTCCCTGAAGCAAGCCATCGTCCCATCATGTTTCAAAGCTGCCACCATCATACCTGTGCCAAAGAAAACTGCTCCATCCTGCTTCAATGACTACCCCCCCGTGGCACTGACACCCATCATCATGAAGTGCTTAGAGCGGCTTGTCACGTCACACATCAAATCCATTCTCCCCCCCACCCTGGACCCCTTCCAGTTTGCATACCGAGCCCAACGGTCCACAGAGGATGCAATCTGCTCTAAACCTCCACCCAGCCCTTACTCACCTGGAAAAAAGAGACTCATATGTGAGATTGCTGTTCATAGACTTCAGTTCTGCATTTAACACCATAATACCACAACAACTCATCTGCAAACTTCACAAACTGGGACTCAGTACCTACCTCTGCAACTGGCTAGTGGACTTCCTCTGTCAGAGGACTAGAGTAGTACGTGTTGGCAATAATATCTCAAGCAGCATCACACTGAGCACGGGGGTCCCTCAAGGCTGCGTGCTCAGCCCGCTGCTCTTCACCCTGCTGACGCATGACTGCACTGCAACCTACAGTAACAACCACATAGTCAAATTCGCTGACGACACAACTCTGGTGGGTCTCATCACCAAGGGTGACGAGACTCAGTACAGGTTGGAGGTCGACCTTCTGACCACGTGGTGCAGGGCCAACAACCTCCTGCTGAATGTCAGCAAGACTAAGGAGATTGTTGTTGACTTCCGGAGAGGTCACATCCATCACCTGCCACTGACGGTGCTATGGTGGAGAGAGTGAGCAGCACCAAATTCTTGGGGGTGCACATCAGTGAAGACCTCTCCTGGACCACCAACACTGCATCACTGGCGAAGAAAGCCCAGCGCCGCCTGTACTTCCTGCGGAAACTCAGGCGAGTAAGTGCTCCACCAGCCATCATGACCACATTCTACCGAGGCACCACCATCCTCTCCAGCTGGGTGGAAGCTGCACTCAACACAACAGGAAAGCCCTGCAGCGCATAGTGAACACAGCTGGAAGGATTATTAGTGCTTCACTTCCCTCCCTGAAGGACGTCTCCACCTCCCACCTCACCCGCAAGGCCACCACAGTTGTGGGTGATGTAAGTCACCCCGCTCACTACTTGTTAGACCAACTGCCCTCTGGGAAGAGGTCCAGAAGCCTGCGCTCCCGCACCACCAGACTCACCAACAGCTTCATACACCAGGCTGTTAGGATGCTGAACGTTCTCCCCCCTCTCCCCCCTTCACTCCCCTCTCAGTTACATAACATCCTGGACTTTGGACCCACAACGGCCACCTTGCACTACTCCACCGTACACTTGCACACTCTGACTTTATTGACTGTCCACTGAATGCACAATTGCACATTTTAACTCAAATCTTGCTGCTCTTATTTTCTTCATTGTATGTTGTATTTGCCTTCTTAGTTTTACTTTTTATATTGTTTTTTTTTATACAGCGAGGACAATACGGTGGGCGCTGAACTTATGGTCCCCCACCTACACACACACACACACATTAATATACACACACAATATATACACACACACACACACAATATACACACACACACACACACACACTAATATACACACACACACACACACACTAATATATACACACACACACACACACTAATATATACACTAACACACACACACACACACACACTAATATATACACTAACACACACACACACACACACACACACACATTAATACATATACACACACACACACACACACACACATAATACACACACATAATACACACACACACACACACACACAAACACACTGAACTTATGATCCCCCACCTGCGCACACAGACGCGCACACACACACACACACATTTATTTATATAAAAAAAAACAGTGTCGGTTCCCTGTATCCCTTCGCCGCATCGCTCAGTGTCAGACACATAAAGTAGTACCAGTTCTTTAAAAACACACCGGAAACACCTGCGACTCTCGGATCACCGTGACAACGCGCCTGGGTCTCCGGTGAGTCCGGCAGGTCGAAGGTTGGCCTAGTTTGAACGAATATGACGT
This sequence comes from Percina caprodes, assembly GCA_013375575.1. NCBI lineage: Eukaryota > Metazoa > Chordata > Actinopteri > Perciformes > Percidae > Percina > Percina caprodes. The sequence continues at coordinate 305,299 of JABXJD010000368.1, read as the reverse complement.
CACTAATTGGTTTTTGTTAGCGTCCGTTAGCATGTTTTGCTGTTAGCTTCCCGACGGTTGAGGCTATCGCTGCCCGATGTGAGTCGCGCATGCGTCACTTTGCGACAAGTAGCATTTAAGTTGCTAACGAGAGATGGTGTTTTGAGCTAACGTCAGCAACAACATAGCTAGCTAAAACGTTTCTGAAATGATTTCCATCTTCTGTTATTGTTCGTAATAAGAAAAGTTTTTATTATTTCATGGATTCCACTAACTTCAGTATCACAGCAAACCGTTTACAGTCGTAAACCGTTTAAATATGAGCATGCGCGACTAGCATCTGCACTCGACCAGAGCCGGTCTGACTCGGCTCTCATCGGCTTTGACGCGTTACGTCGTAAAGCGTTCACATCTGAGCATGCGCGACTTACATCGGCACTCTCCTCACATTGGGCAGTGACAGTGGCTAGCTGTTAGCTCCCCGCTAGCTGTTAGCTCCCCGCTAGCTGTTATCCGCGGGTGTTTTACCTTGAGCGTGACGTCGCAGAGCTTCCCCTGCCGGCGGATCTCCTCCATCACGGCGTAGCCGCGCAGCGGGAGGTCGGGCACAGAGAAGTGGACCAGGTCCTCCAGCTCCTCGCAGAGTACGTCTCCCATCGTCAGCGGCGGCGGAGCGGACTGATCCCTGCGAGCCGCCGTACAACACGGCTACATCCGGCCACCGTCCGCCTTCACAATAAAAGCTTCAAGAATTATTTATTTTTCTTAATATAGATTTGTTATGTATATGCTCCTATGTTTTGATTATATGTTCGACCCGAGGCAAAACTTCATTTTTTTTAAATGCCTTGTTTGTATATTTGTATTCTGAATGAATAAAAATATAGACTTACTTCTTTATTAATCCTTTTACATACATACTGTATATATATTACAATTAACCCTCATGTTGTCCTATATCAGTGTTCTTTATAATAACCCAAAACAACATGACTGATGACCCGGAGTGATTATCTGTATGTCACTTTTATTTTGGTTCAACATTTCAGTCTCAACAGTTTAAATAAAATGTTCACTGAACTTTAAAGAACTTTATTAAAACACCCTGAAACAGAACGCACATTATCATTATTATTGGTACACATCATGTTCTTTAATGTCTACAGCAGACACTCAGCCGCCCTCTACACAGCCAACTAGATCAACTGATCAATAACAGACTTTCTGCTGTTTTAATCCCCCCCATGCTAACACGTTAGCTCATATATTAGCATTCCTCTCCTACATCCCTGATTGGCTGGCCCTGACACTCTTACCTTAACCATACCCACCCCCTCCTCCTGCCTAACCCTAATCCTGGCCCTGACGATGCTAAAATTAGTGATTATTTACATGGAGTCTGGTGGAGATATGCTGCTCTATACACGCTAAAAGTAGTGATTATTTACATGGAGTCTGGTGGAGATATGCTGCTCTATACACACTAAAAGTAGTGATTATTTACATGGAGTCTGGTGGAGATATGCTGCTCTATACACACTAAAAGTAGTAATTATTTACATGGAGTCTGGTGGAGATATGCAGATAAAGATGATGAAGACTAAATGTTCTCTCTCGGTTTTAATCTCCGAGATAATTAAAAAGTCTCCGGAACATTTTGAGCCTTTTTTCTTTATTGGCCGCTGCCAACTTTCAGGTTTATTTCATTCATAAACAATACTATATCAATACCAAAATATATCAAACAGGTTTTCACCAAAGTGATTTACAAAAACAAAAGTTGATAAGAGTAAAGAGCTCGGTAGGGTGTCCAGATGCGTTAGACATGAGACTAAAGGTGACGGCGTCATGGTGAGAGAAAGTTCCTGATGGTCTTCGTCTCCACAGACCCTGAAGGGTTGATGTTATGGTGCAGGGCTCCAGATGGTCTTCGTCTCCACAGACCCTGAAGGGTTGATGTTATGGTGCAGGGCTCCTGATGGTCTTCGTCTCCACAGACCCTGAAGGGTTGATGTTATGGTGCAGGGCTCCAGATGGTCTTCGTCTCCACAGACCCTGAAGGGTTGATGTTATGGTGCAGGGCTCCTGATGGTCTTCGTCTCCACAGACCCTGAAGGGTTGATGTTATGGTGCAGGGCTCCAGATGGTCTTCGTCTCCACAGACCAGGCTTTACATTAGCAGTTCTTCAGAAGGGCATCCCTCCAGAGATCTGGCGGGCCACCTGTTCCTCCGGAGTCTCTGCTTTCTCCTTCCTCTCGCGGTTCCAGTCCTTCAGACCCTCGGGCAGCGTTGTGTCCTCGTCCAAACCTCCAGTTCCCTCAACAAACTCCTCGTACGTCGACTTCTCAGCAAACGGACGTTTGCCCAGGAGCTCCACCATGTCGCTTTTGTCCAGAACTTCTTTCTCCAGCAGCCGCAGCGCCACCTGCAGGACAGGGACAGACACAATGGACACAGTTACAACTCTACATGGACCCTGACACCTGCAGGACAGGGACAGACACAACGGACACAGTTCCAACTCTACATGGACCCTGACACCTGCAGGACAGGGACAGACACAACGGACACAGTTACAACTCTACATGGACCCTGACACCTGCAGGACAGGGACAGACACAATGGACACAGTTACAACTCTACATGGACCCTGACACCTGCAGGACAGGGACAGACACAATGGACACAGTTACAACTCTACATGGACCCTGACACCTGCAGGACAGGGACAGACACAACGGACACAGTTACAACTCTACATGGACCCTGACACCTGCAGGACAGGGACAGACACAACGGACACAGAGACAACTCTACAT
>JABXJD010000368.1:280000-292500 GCA_013375575.1 Percina caprodes | reverse complement strand
AGACACACACAGAGAGAGACACACACAGAGAGAGACACACGGAGACACACAGAGAGAGAGAGAGAGAGACACAGAGAGAGAGAGAGAGACAGAGAGAGAGAGAGAGAGACACAGAGAGAGAGACACAGAGAGAGAGAGAGAGACACACACACACACACACACAGAGAGAGACACACACACAGAGAGAGACACACGGAGAGACACACAGAGAGAGACACACACAGAGACACAAGGAGAGACACACACAGAGAGAGAGAGACACACAGAGAGACACACAGAGAGAGACACACAGAGAGAGAGACACACGGAGACACACACCGAGAGAGAGACACAGAGAGAGAGACACACACACACACACACACACACACACACACACAGACACACACACACAGAGACACACAGAGAGAGACAAACATACACACACACACACACACAGGTGTTATATGTGTATGTAGTATATTTTGTAGTATATTTTGCAGTACCTTGGGTATCTTGGCCCCCAGGTCCTCGTACTGCCGGGGTGTTATATGTGTATGTAGTATATTTTGTAGTACATTTTGCAGTACCTTGTGGTCATGGCCCAGGTCCTCGTACTGCTGGGGTGTTATATGTGTATGTAGTATATTTTGTAGTACATTTTGCAGTACCTTGGGTATCTTGGCCCCCAGGTCCTCGTACTGCCGGGGTGTTATATGTGTATGTAGTATATTTTGTAGTACATTTTGCAGTATCTTGGGTATCTTGGCCCCCAGGTCCTCGTACTGCCGGGGTGTTATATGTGTATGTAGTATATTTTGTAGTATATTTTGCAGTACCTTGGGTATCTTGGCCCCCAGGTCCTCGTATGTGTGGGGTGTTATATGTCTATGTAGTATATTTTGTAGTACATTTTTGCAGTACCTTGGGTATCTTGGCCCCCAGGTCCTCGTACTGCCGGGGTGTTATATGTGTATGTAGTATATTTTGTAGTACATTTTGCAGTACCTTGGGTATCTTGGCCCCCAGGTCCTCGTACTGCCGGGGTGTTATATGTATGTAGTATATTTTGTAGTACATTTTGCAGTACCTTGGTATCTTGGCCCCCAGGTCCTCGTACTGCCGGGGTGTTATATGTGTATGTAGTATATTTTGTAGTATATTTTGCAGTACCTTGGGTATCTTGGCCCCCAGGTCCTCGTACTGCCGGGGTGTTATATGTGTATGTAGTATATTTTGTAGTACATTTTGCAGTACCTTGGGTATCTTGGCCCCCAGGTCCTCGTACTGCCGGGGTGTTATATGTGTATGTAGTATATTTTGTAGTACATTTTGCAGTACCTGGGTATCTTGGCCCCCAGGTCCTCGTACTGCCGGGGTGTTATATGTGTATGTAGTATATTTTGTAGTATATTTGCAGTACCTTGGGTATCTTGGCCCCCAGGTCCTCGTACTGCCGGGTGTTATATGTGTATGTAGTATATTTTGTAGTATATTTTGCAGTACCTTGGGTATCTTGGCCCCCAGGTCCTCGTACTGCCGGGGTGTTATATGTGTATGTAGTATATTTTGTAGTATATTTTGCAGTACCTTGGGTATCTTGGCCCCCAGGTCCTCATACTGCCGGGGGTTCTTCAGGAAGTTGACGAACTCCATGATCTCCATCTTGGCTTCCTCGCAGCCGGCCACGTCCTTGAACTTGACGTCGATCTCGTCCTTCAGGATCTTCGCCGTTGTCTCGAGACGCTGAACAACCCCCCCATCCCGCGGCCGGGCCGCCCCCCCGGCCCCGCCCCCCCACGCCGCAGCATCACCAGCAGGAAGCCAATGATCAGCACCGTGGGGAGCATGCTCAGTAGGAACGTCCTGGGGGGGCATGGGGTGGATAAAAAGAAGAAATGAAATGTATCAACACAGTCTTCTAATAATAATAATAATAATAATAATAATAATAATAATTATAATAATAATAAAAAATGGTTAAAAAGTTGACAGAAAAGCTTCAAAGTCACTGTTTTGGGCCTTTTTGACCCTCCAAAAAACGGTCACAGAATAATCGCCGGGTCTCACCCATCGCTCTCGGTGGAATAAACCACCGGCAGACGGTTTTCTCCCTCGATGCCGAGTTCGTACTGCGCCGTCTCCAGATTCCTCTCAAACGTGTCCACGCTGCCGATGTTGAACCACACGTACTGCTCAGAGACACAAAGACAAACACTAAGCCTGCTTCCCTCTTATCTCCCTGCAATGTCATCACCAAACCCACCAGACTCCATGTAAATAATCACTACTTTTAGCGTTTATAGAGCAGCATATCTCCACCAGACTCCATGTAAATCCATCCATCTCCATCCATCTTCATCCGCTTATCCGGTATCGGGTCGCGGGGGCAGCAGCTCCAGTAGGGAACCCCAAACTTCCCTTTCCCGAGCCACATCAACCAGCTCCGACTGGGGGATCCCGAGGCGTTCCCAGGCCAGGTTGGAGATATAATCTCTCCACCTAGTCCTGGGTCTTCCCCGAGGCCTCCTCCCAGCTGGACGTGCCTGGAACACCTCCCTAGGGAGGTGCCCAGGAGGCATCCTCACCAGATGCCCGAACCACCTCAACTGGCTCCTTTCGACGTGAAGGAGCAGCGGCTCTACTCCGAGCTCCTCTCGGATGACTGAGCTTCTCACCCGATCTCTAAGGGAGACGCCAGCCCTCCTGAGGAAACCCATTTCGCCGCTTGTACCCTGGACCTCGTTCTTTCGGTCATGACCCAGCCCTCATGACCATAGGTGAGGGTAGGAACGAAAATTGCCCGTAGATCGAGAGCTTTGCCTTCTGGCTCAGCTCTCTTTTCGTCACAACGGTGCGATAAACAGAATGTAATACCGCACCAGCTGCTCCGATTCTCCGACCAATCTCACGCTCCATGGTCCCCTCACTCGCGAACAAGACCCCAAGGTACTTAAACTCCTTCACTTGGGGTAAGGACTCACTCCCTACCCGAAGAAAGCACTCCATCAGTTTCCTGCTGAGAACCATGGCCTCAGATTTAGAGGTGCTGATCCTCATCCCAGCCGCTTCACACTCGGCTGCGAACCGATCCAGTGAGTGCTGGAGGTCACAGGCCGATGACGCCATCAAGACCACATCATCTGCAAAAAGCAGCGATGAGATCCTGAGCCCACCGAACTTCAACCCCTCCCCGCCCCGACTACGCCTCGATATCCTGTCCATAAATATTACAAACAGGATTGATGACAAAGCGCAGCCCTGGCCATTTACGTTTATAGAGCAGCATATCTCCACCAGACTCCATGTAAATAATCACTACTTTTAGCGTGTATAGAGTAGCATATCTCCACCAGACTCCATGTAAATAATCACTACTTTTAGTGTGTATAGAGCAGCATATCTCCACCAGACTCCATGTAAATAATCACTACTTTTAGCGTGTATAGAGTAGCATATCTCCACCAGACTCCATGTAAATAATCACTACTTTTAGCGTGTATAGAGCAGCATATCTCCACCAGACTCCATGTAAATAATCACTACTTTTAGCGTGTATAGAGCAGCATATCTCCACCAGACTCCATGTAAATAATCACTACTTTTAGTGTGTATAGAGCAGCATATCTCCACCAGACTCCATGTAAATAATCACTACTTTTAGCGTGTATAGAGTAGCATATCTCCACCAGACTCCATGTAAATAATCACTACTTTTAGCGTGTATAGAGCAGCATATCTCCACCAGACTCCATGTAAATAATCACTACTTTTAGCGTGTATAGAGCAGCATATCTCCACCAGACTCTATGTAAATAATCACTACTTTTAGCGTGTATAGAGCAGCATATCTCCACCAGACTCCATGTAAATAATCACTACTTTTAGCGTGTATAGAGCAGCATATCTCCACCAGACTCCATGTAAATAATCACTACTTTTAGCGTGTATAGAGCAGCATATCTCCACCAGACTCCATGTAAATAATCACTACTTTTAGCGTGTATAGAGCAGCATATCTCCACCAGACTCATGTAAATAATCACTACTTTTAGCGTGTATAGAGCAGCATATCTCCACCAGACTCCATGTAAATAATCACTACTTTTAGCGTGTATAGAGCAGCATATCTCCACCAGACTCCATGTAAATAATCACTACTTTTAGCGTGTATAGAGCAGCATATCTCCACCAGACTCTATGTAAATAATCACTACTTTTAGCGTGTATAGAGCAGCATATCTCCACCAGACTCCATGTAAATAATCACTACTTTTAGCGTGTATAGAGCAGCATATCTCCACCAGACTCCATGTAAATAATCACTACTTTTAGCGTGTATAGAGCAGCATATCTCCACCAGACTCCATGTAAATAATCACTACTTTTAGCGTGTATAGAGCAGCATATCTCCACCAGACTCTATGTAAATAATCACTACTTTTAGCGTGTATAGAGCAGCATATCTCCACCAGACTCCATGTAAATAATCACTACTTTTAGTGTGTATAGAGCAGCATATCTCCACCAGACTCCATGTAAATAATCACTACTTTTAGTGTGTATAGAGCAGCATATCTCCACCAGACTCTATGTAAATAATCACTACTTTTAGCGTGTATAGAGCAGCATATCTCCACCAGACTCTATGTAAATAATCACTACTTTTAGTGTGTATAGAGCAGCATATCTCCACCAGACTCAATGTAAATAAAAGATCAGCTGATGTCTCACCCCATCCACCGGCGCCTTCCCTGAAGAGAAGACCACTTTAACGTAGCGCTTGTTGACCACCTCTAACCGGTCCACCTGGTGAACAAATCAAACACCACTTGGAGTTATAATGCTGCACCTTCAGAAGGAGTTAAACATCAGAGTAGTCTCTCTGTCTGTCTGTCTGTCTGTCTGTCTGTCTGTCTGTCTCTTTCTCTTTGTCTCTCTGTCTCTCTCTCTCTTTCTGTCTGTCTCTCTCTTTCTCTTTGTCTCTCTGTCTCTCTCTGTCTGTCTCTCTCTGACTCTCTCTGTCCCCCCTTTCCCTCACCCCCTCTGGTCAGGTAGTTGTTGACGAAGTCCTTCCAGGTGACTCGTCCACCGTCCCTGAAGAAGACGAAGTATGTGACGGTTGTCCAGAACGCGGCTCCGCTCAGCAGGTACATCCTGAACTCCTTATCATCCCAGGGGACGTCTCCCTGGAGGGAACACATCAGAGACAGAGGAGACATCAGAGACAGGGGACACAGAGACACATCAGAGACTGGGGAGACATCAGAGACAGGGTACACATCAGAGACAGGGGACCCATCAGAGACAGAGGAAACCTCAGAGACAAGGGACACATCAGAGACAGGGGAGACATCAGAGACAGGGGAGACATCAGAGACAGGGGACCTATCAGAGACAGAGGAGACCTCAGAGACGGAACACATCAGAGACAGGGGACACATCAGCACATCAGAGACAGAGGAAACAGGGGACACATCAGAGACAGGGGAGACAGAGGAGACACATCAGAGAAAGGGGACACATCAGAGAGAGGAGACACATCAGAGAAAGGGGACACATCAAAGACAGGGGACACATCAGAGACAGAGGACACCTCAGAGACAGAGGACACCTCAGAGACAGGGAACCATCAGAGCCAGGGGACACACCAGAGAAAGGGGACACACCAGAGAAAGGGGACACACCAGAGACAGAGGAGACCTCAGAAACAGAGGACACATCAGAGACAGAGGAGACCTCAGAGACGGAACACATCAGAGACAGGGGACAAAATCAGTGACATAAGAGACAGGGGACACATCAACACATCAGAGACAGAGGAGACAGGGGACACATCAGTGACATAAGAGACAGGGGACACATCAACACATTAGAGACAGGGGACACATCAACACATCAGAGACAGAGGAGACAGGGGACACATCAGTGACATAAGAGACAGGGGACACATCAGTGACATAAGAGACAGGGGACACATCAACACATCAGAGACAGGGGACACATCAACACATCAGAGACAGAGGAGACAGGGGACACATCAGAGACAGGGGAGACAGAGGAGACACATCAGAGAAAGGGGACACATCAGAGACCATAGTAATCAGAAATCAGCCGCAGGTTAGAGCGCCATCACAGAGAGAGAGGACAGGGACGGATATTTTAAGGAATTGCCCCCCCCAACTGACCTTCTGCAGACGGCTGTACCAGTGGGACTCTTCCTTACGCCCTCCTCGTTTCTGCCTCCTCCTCCTCCTCCTCCTCCTCCTCCTCCTCCTCCTCCTCCTCCTCCTCCTCCTCCTGACTTCCCAGAAGCTTTCTGAGAATTGGCAGGTTTGGCTTCTGAGAACACAACACACGTAAAACAGCTGATTAGATCTAGTTATTTCCACTTAAAGCATATCTCCACCAGACTCCATGTAAATAATCACTACTTTTAGTGTGTATAGAGCAGCACATCTCCACCAGACTCCATGTAAATAATCACTACTTTTAGCGTGTATAGAGCAGCATATCTCCACCAGACTCCATGTTAATAATCACTACTTTTAGTGTGTATAGAGCAGCATATCTCCACCAGACTCCATGTAAATAATCACTACTTTTAGCGTGTATAGAGCAGCATATCTCCACCAGACTCCATGTAAATAATCACTACTTTTAGCGTGTATAGAGCAGCATATCTCCACCAGACTCCATGTAAATAATCACTACTTTTAGTGTGTATAGAGCAGCATATCTCCACCAGACTCCATGTAAATAATCACTACTTTTAGCGTGTATAGAGCAGCATATCTCCACCAGACTCCATGTAAATAATCACTACTTTTAGCGTGTATAGAGCAGCATATCTCCACCAGACTCCATGTAAATAATCACTACTTTTAGTGTGTATAGAGCAGCATATCTCCACCAGACTCCATGTAAATAATCACTACTTTTAGTGTGTATAGAGCAGCATATCTCCACCAGACTCCATGTAAATAATCACTACTTTTAGTGTATAGAGCAGCATATCTCCACCAGACTCCATGTAAATAATCACTACTTTTAGCGTGTATAGAGCAGCATATCTCCACCAGACTCCATGTAAATAATCACTACTTTTAGCGTGTATAGAGCAGCATATCTCCACCAGACTCCATGTAAATAATCACTACTTTTAGTGTGTATAGAGCAGCATATCTCCACCAGACTCCATGTAAATAATCACTACTTTTAGCGTGTATAGAGCAGCATATCTCCACCAGACTCCATGTAAATAATCACTACTTTTAGCGTGTATAGAGCAGCATATCTCCACCAGACTCCATGTAAATAATCACTACTTTTAGTGTGTATAGAGCAGCATATCTCCACCAGACTCCATGTAAATAATCACTACTTTTAGTGTGTATAGAGCAGCATATCTCCACCAGACTCCATGTAAATAATCACTACTTTTAGTGTGTATAGAGCAGCATATCTCCACCAGACTCCATGTAAATAATCACTACTTTTAGCATGTATAGAGCAGCATATCTCCACCAGACTCCATGTAAATAATCACTACTTTTAGCGTGTATAGAGCAGCATATCTCCACCAGACTCCATGTAAATATTCACTACTTTTAGCGTGTATAGAGCAGTATATCTCCACCAGACTCCATGTAAATAATCACTACTTTTAGCGTGTAGTCTCTACCTTTGGCTGTTTCAGCTTCTGTTTTTGGAGTTTTCTGACCTTCTGGAAAATATTTCTCAAAACCTGAAGAAGAGGAAAAAAAAAACATCAGTGTTCTCTATATCTCTCTCTCTCGCTCACACACACACACACACACACACACACACACACACACACACACACACACACACACACACACACACACACACACACACACACACACACACCTACCTCTGGGGGGTCTGGAGCTCAGCCTCTGGTACAGCAGGTCAGTCAGCAGGCTCCGCCCCCTCGCCACCTCCGCTGTGGTCATACACGTCACCTGACAGACAGGAAGTAGACGTCACACACAACATAGTGAGTGCTGTGTTGCTGTGTTGTTGTTGGGAGATTAATACATACATGCTGACTGTCTGTCTGTCTCTCTGCCAGCCTCTCTGTCTGTCTGCCTGTCTGTGTGTGTGTGTCTGTCTGTCTGTCTGTCTGTCTGTCTGTCTCTCTCTCTGTCTGTCTCTCTGTATCAGGTGTATTTATCGACTACATCTCAGAGCGAATATTCTGCAGAATTAGAACTTTTTACTCTGATTACTGACGTCACTTCATTATTAAAAGGTGACCCCCCCCCCCCTCCCCCGGTGTCTGCGCTTGTTTTGGCCGCTGTTAGCATGTTAGCATGTCCTCCACCTACCAGCCTGGCCGGAGCGCTGAAGGACAGCAGGCGGCGGACCGAGCTCCTCCAGCCGGCTGCCAGCCGCAGGTAGCGGTGGGCCATCCTCTCTCTACCGGGAGGCACAAGCAGCACCACCGGGGGGACACAGCAGCACCACCGGGTCTCAACGCGGCTCTAATGCAACATCACTGCTCCGCAATAACAGAGCTGCGCCATCTTTACTCTTCTTCTACTACTTCTTCCACTACTTCTTCTTCTGCAGATTACTACTTTTGTATTACACCGCCACCAACTGTACAGGAGGATGTAATACTTCTCATTCAATGCGTTTCCTTTATCTTCATGACCTATGAATGAACTCATGTGGAATTATGGACTTAACATCAAAGTAGAAATAACTGAAAACATGTCTTATATTCCTGTTTCTTCAGAGTACCCCCCCCCCCTTTGCTTTGCACTCTTGGCATTCTCTCAATGAGCTTCAAGAGGTCGTCCCCTGAAATGGTTTCCCAGCACCTGTCGGCCCTTTTGCCTTCACTCTGCTGTCCAGCTCTCCCCAAACCATCTGGATTGGGTTCAGGTCTGTGGACTGTGGAGGCGCAGCACTCCATCACTCTCCTTCTGGGTCAAATAGCCCTTACACAGCCCCCCCCCAGGGTGTTTGGGGTCATTGTCCTGTTGGAAAATAAATGATGGTCCAACTAAACGCAAACCGGATGGGATGGCATGCCGTTGCAGGATGCTGTGGTAGCCATGCTGGTTCAGGATGCTGTGGTAGCCATGCTGGTTCAGGAGGCTGTGGTAGCCATGCTGGTTCAGGATGCTGTGGTAGCCATGCTGGTTCAGTAGGCCTTCAATTTAGAAAAAATCCCCAACAGTGTCACCAGCAAAGCCCCCCCCCCACCGTCACACCTCCTCCTCCATGCTTCACGGTGGGAACCAGGCATGTAGAATCCATCCGTCACCTTTTCTCCGTCACACAAAGACACGGCAGTTGGAACCAAAGATCTCCAACGTGGACTCATCAGACCAGAGCCCAGATTTTCTCTGGTCTAATGTCCATTCCTTGTGTTTCTGGTCCAAACAGATCTCTTCTGCTTGTTTCCTCTCCTTAGCCTTGGTTTCCTAGCCTTGTTTCCTCTCCTTAGCCGTGGTTTCCTAGCCTTGTTTCTTCTCCTTAGCCGTGGTTTCCTAGCCTTGTTTCCTCTCCTTAGCCATGGTTTCCTAGCCTTGTTTCCTCTCCTTAGCCGTGGTTTCCTAGCTGCTATTGGACCACAGTTCACTGGTAACCTCAGGCGATAGTAGAATTCTTTACTCTACTGTACTTCTTCTTCTTTTCATTTCCGGCAGTCCAGACGCCTTTGCAGCACTTTAATATGCAGTCATATAGTATTAATAGTGATATCGGATTAATCTACAGTAATCCAGTAGTGTATATATGTATATATATATATATATATATATATATATATATATATATATATATATATATACATATATACAGTATATAATAATAGCAATAATAATAAAAAGTAAATATAAACAATTGGATATTTTTTCTATTATTAATCTATAGTAATCTAATAGTGTATAATATTATTTATATGTTATAATAATAATAATAATAATAATAATAATAATAATAATAATATACTATTTTTTGTATTACAGTGATATATGGGGCGGCAGACAGAGGACGCTGTCGGACCGCCCTCTCCCACAGGTGCATGCCGGGTAATGTAGGATGGCGTCTGCAGGTTATGTGGAGGAATGAAGCGGCTGACCGCTGCCTGTTTCCCCGGTGAACTCGCGCTGTCAGCGGCCTTAGTGTTTCAGCAGAGCGGAGCTGCCGGTGTTACTGAGCTATGAGGTAACCACACAGGTCACCCGGTTATAACCCGGGTATAACCGGGTATAACTGGGATGTTACTTGGTTAATAAGCAGGTTATATACGACTGAGAGAAGGACACACTGAAGCTAACATGCTAATAGATCAGCTAGCTGTAGCTAGCGCGTGTAGCCTCCGTTAGCTTGTTTTAGTTTATCTCTGGAGCTTCTGTTGTGTTTCAGTGATCCCGGACAAGCTAACTGCTAACCGACAATAACGGCTAACTGACAGTAACTGCTAACTGACAGTAGCAGCTAACTGACGGTAACTGCTAACTGACGGTAACTGCTAACTGACAGTAACGGCTAACTGACAGTAACGGCTAACTGACAGTAACTGCTAACTGACAGTAACGGCTAACTGACAGTAACGGCTAACTGACAGTAACTGCTAACGGCTAATTGACAGTAACTGCTAACCGATAGTAACGGCTAACTGACAGTAACTGCTAACTGACAGTAACTGCTAACTGACAGTAACTGCTAACTGACAGTAACTCAGTGTGTCTGTCTGTCTGTCTGTCTGTCTGTCTGTCTGTCTGTCTCTGATTAATGTTGGATTAGAAAGATATGAATCTGATCTTTCAGGTTAAACTGAAACCTTCAACAGTTTGAACATGAAACAGCCCCGACATCACCATCACCAAACCCACCAGACTCCATGTAAATAATCACTACTTTAATCAACGTAACACACACTTCATTCAAAGTGGATAGAAACTAAATAAAACTACCAAAAGCCGTCTTGGTTCATCTTTCCACTGTTCCAACAATCACCACTCTGGTCTGGTTGGAATAAACTCTTAATTCACCCATTTACATGTGGAGATATGCTGCTCTATACACACTAAAAGTAGTGATTATTTACATGGAGTCTGGTGGAGATGTGCTGCTCTATACACACTAAAAGTAGTGAATATTTACATGGAGTCTGGTGGAGATATGCTGCTCTATACACACTAAAAGTAGTGATTATTTACATGGAGTCTGGTGGAGATATGCTGCTCTATACACACTAAAAGTAGTGAATATTTACACCTTCTTCTTGTCCTCCTGTAGGAGTGGTGTGCTGTTGCCTCCAGGCAGCCTGGCTGTTGGACTATGTTGTGTTTGTCCACTGGGTGGCGCCTCCTGAGCCGAGCTCGCCGCCCCCCCCGCCCCACCACCACTCAGCTAGTCGCCATGTATGCCACCCGCCTCTACAGCCCCGCAGGGGGAGGAGGAGGAGGAGGAGGAGGAGGAGGAGGGGTGAAACAGGGTCGACGGGCGGGGCTGGCTGTGCTGGAGGCGCCCCACCCCCCTCACCCTCACCTTCCCCATCACCCAGCCCCCCCTCCCCCGACCTTCCCGCTGTACCAGGGGCGCCCTGACACTCACAGGGGGGCGCACTTTCACCCCCACCCCCACTACCACCCCCAGCCCACTCACCTGGCCCCGCCCCCGCTGCCCCCTCACTACCAGCACCACGCACACTTCTACTCACACGGGGGCGGGGCTGCGGTTGTTGCCGCCGGCAACAAGAAGAAGACGTGGAACTTCATCCACGAGAAGATGAGCTACGACACGTTCTTCACCATGAAGCGGCTCATTGAGCGCCGCGCGCCCGACGAGGTGCTGCGCTGGGTCACGCAGAACCCCGCCAAGATCTCCCACAACCACTACCCCGTGGCCCTGCAGAAGATCGGACAGCTGCTGCAGGCCCCGCCCCCCCCCAGCACGGAGGAGGCAGAGGACGCCCGCCACATCCTGGAGCATCAGGACTTCCAGACCCTCTGCAACGCCATCGTCAACGACTGTGCAAAGTTTGACAACTTCAGCATCGTCAACTGTCTGTACGCGTGGCGGCGCTCGGTGAGGCGGCGGAGATTAGGGCCGGGTGCAAAACACTAGGGCTGGCCTCCACTAGAGATATAACATATATATAAGAAGATATTTTCCCATTTTGATTTCTTTGTTATCCTAAGATAATAACAAGCTATTGTTATTGTTATAAGAAGATATTCTCCCCCCCACACCCAGGCCTCCCCAGCGACTCGGCGGTGGTGCAGGTGTTGGAGACCCAGGCCCAGGCCAGACTGAGCCAGTTCAACCAGAAGGACGTGTCCATGGTGTTCAGCTCCAGCATGAAGCTGCACCCGGGCAGCCAGCACGCGCTGACCGAGGCCTGCCTGGCCGGTCTGGAGAGGAACCTGGAGCGGGAGCGCCACCCGCAGACGCTCTTCCTGCTGCTGTCCTACTACAGACTCAAGCTGCGCTCGCTGCAGCAGGCGCCGCCCAACAGCGCTAACGCTAACGCCGCTACA
>JABXJD010000368.1:267500-275000 GCA_013375575.1 Percina caprodes | reverse complement strand
ACAACAACTATACCCAACAACAACATCTATACCCAACAACAACTATACCCAACAACATCTATACCCAACAACAACATCTATACCCAACAACAACATCTATACCCAACAACAACATCTATACCCAACAACATCTATACCCAACAGCAACATCTATACCCAACAGCAACATCTATACCCAACAGCAACATCTATACCCAACAACAACATCTATACCCAACAACAGCATCTATACCCAACAACATCTATACCCAACAGCAACATCTATACCTAACAACAGCAACATCTATACCTAACAACAGCATCTATACCCAACAACAGCATCTATACCCAACAGCAACATCTATACCCAACAACAGCATCTATACCCAACAGCAACATCTATACCCAACAACATCTATACCCAACAGCAACATCTATACCCAACAACAGCATCTATACCCAACAACAGCATCTATACCCAACAGCAACATCTATACCCAACAGCAACATCTATACCCAACAGCAACATCTATACCCAACAACAACATCTATACCCAACAACAGCATCTATACCCAACAACAGCATCTATACCCAACAACAGCATCTATACCCAACAACAGCATCTATACCCAACAGCAACATCTATACCCAACAGCAACATCTATACCCAACAACAACATCTATACCCAACAACAACATCTATACCCAACAGCATCTATACCCAACAACAGCATCTATACCCAACAACAGCATCTATACCCAACAACAGCATCTATACCCAACAACAGCATCTATACCCAACAGCAGCATCTATACCCAACAACAGCATCTATACCCAACAGCAACATCTATACCCAACAACAACATCTATACCCAACAACAGCATCTATACCCAACAACAGCATCTATACCCAACAACAGCATCTATACCAACAACATCTATACCCAACAACAACATCTATACCCAACAACAACATCTATACCCAACAACAGCATCTATACCCAACAACAACATCTATACCCAACAACATCTATACCCAACAACAACATCTACACCAACAACATCTATACCCAACAACATCTATACCCAACAACAGCATCTATACCCAACAACAGCATCTATACCCAACAACATCTATACCCAACAACAACATCTATACCCAACAACATCTATACCCAACAACATCTATACCCAACAACAGCATCTATACCCAACCACAGCATCTATACCCAACAACAGCATCTACACCCAACAACATCTATACCCAACAACATCTATACCCAACAACAACATCTATACCCAACAACATCTATACCCAACAGCATCTATACCCAACCACAGCATCTATACCCAACAACAGCATCTACACCCAACAACATCTATACCCAACAACATCTATACCCAACAACAGCATCTATACCCAACCACAGCATCTACACCCAACAACATCTACACCCAACAACAACATCTACACCCAACAACAGCATCTATACCCAACAACAGCATCTATACCCAACAACAACATCTATCCAACACAGTACTAGTATGGTGGTCCTCATAATCCTAGAGGGGAGTGGATAATACTACATGTACTACATATAACACTACATATACAGCATTAGTATGGTGGTCCTCATAATCCTATAGGGGAGTGGCTAGTACTACATGTACTACATATAATACTACATATACAGCATTAGTATGGTGGTCCTCATAATCCTATAGGGGAGTGGATAGTACTACATGTACTACATATAATACTACATATACAGCATTAGTATGGTGGTCCTCATAATCCTATAGGGGAGTGGCTAGCACTACATGTACTACATATAATACTACATATACAGTATTAGTATGGTGGTCCTCATAATCCTAGTGTGGGGAGTGTATACCCAACAGTATCTATACCCATGGTGTGTATAAGTTACTACCTGTCTGTCTGATGCCTGTCTGTCTGATTCCTGTCTGTCTGTCTGCAGACTTTGTGTTGCTGATGGACAGCACTGGACGTGTCCTCCCCGTCAGGACCGCCGGCACCGCTCCGTCTCTCAGCATCGTCCCTCTGTCCTGCGTTGCCGTGACGTCCAAGCCAGCTGACGCCGTGGTTGCCGTGGTGACTTCAGAGTTCCAGAAGTTTTCTCCGTTCGCGGCGCCGGAGGAGGGCACCGAGCCAGCGGTCCAGGTGGGCGGGGCCATGGAGCCGCGGTCCTTCCTGCCCCCCAGCATACGCAGCAGCCTGCAGCGGCCCGGCGCCAACGGCGGCCCGTACGGCGCCTACTACGCCCCCCCGCCTGAGTTCTGCTCCGGTCTGGCCAAGGAGCACTCGGTGGAGAGCCAGGACAGCTCCACGCTCAGCAGCCCCCCCTCCGATGGCCTGCAGGGGCCCCCGGGGCCCGCAGCCCCTGCCCCCGATGCACTATTCCAGTTCTCCATCAGGAAGATCCTGGAGGATGAGGGCGCTGCGCCCGGGGGGGCGGGAGCTGAGCTCCCGCCGGGTTTCTATGAAGGGATGATGTATCCTGAAGGGCCCGGGGCCAACAGGGGGGCTCCCTCACCACCGCTGCACCCCCCCGACAGAGAGGACGCCGACGACAACCCTCCCAAAGAGCCCAGGGCCGGCATCAGGAGGTCAGTACACCTCAATGGTGGGGGGCAGGGAAGGAGGGAGGGAATCATTCAACCAATCAAAGTGTATTTATCAGGTAATTATGACATTTAACCATAGCTGTGTGTGTGTGTGTGTCTCTGTGTCTGTCTCTGTGTCTCTCTGTCTGTGTCTCTGTGTCTCTCTGTCTATGTCTCTGTGTCTCTCTCTCTGTCTCTCTCTTTTTGTGTCTCTGTTTCTCTCTCTGTGTCTCTCTGTCGCTCTCTCTGTCTGTCTCTCTCCCTGTGTCTCTGTCTCTCTCTCTCTGTCTGTCTCTCTCTGTGTCTCTGTCTCTCTCTCTCTGTCTGTGTCTCTCTGTGTCTCTGTCTGTGTCTCTCTGTGTCTCTGTCTCTCTCTGTCTGTCTCTCTCTCTGTGTCTCTGTCTGTCTCTCTCTCTCTGTCTGTGTCTCTCTGTGTCTCTGTCTCTCTCTGTGTGTCTCTGTGTCTCTCTCTCTCTGTGTCTCTGTTTCTCTCTCTCTCTGTGTCTCTCTCTCTGTCTGTGTCTCTGTGTGTCTCTGTCTCTCTCTCTGTGTGTCTCTGTCTCTCTCTCTGTGTGTCTCTGTGTGTGTCTGTGTGTCTCTGTGTCTCCAGGCTCATCATGTCTGTTAATGATAAGTGGCATTACTGCCACAACTCTGAGGTTCTGGTCGGCTCTCGGGCCATGAGGGACCGTCACCTGAGACTGCTGGGATACATCATCCTGCAGGTTAGACACACACACACACAGACACACACACACACACACACACACACACACACACACACACACACACACACACACACAGACACACACACACACACAGACAGAGACACAGAGACAGAGACATACATACACACACACACACACACAAAGACACACACACACACACACAGAGACCCAGGCAGACACACACACACAGACAGTGACACACACACAGAGACAGAGACATAAACACACACACACACACACACACACACACACAGACAGACACACACAGAGTTTTACCTCCAGTCTTTTTACAAAGCTAGACCTCCTGTCTTTGTGCTAAGCTAGTCCTCTAGTCTTTGTGCTAAGCTAGGCTAACAGTTTCCCTCTGCCTCCAGTCCTTGTACTAAGGTAGGCCTCCAGTATTCATTCTAAGCTAAGCTAACAGTCTTTGTGCTAAGCTAGGCCTCCAGTCTTTGTACTAAGCTAGGCCTCCTGTCTTTGTGCTAAGCTAGTCTTCCAGTCTTTGGCTACGATAGGCCTCTAATTTTTGTGCTAAGCTAGGCTAACAGTTTCTCTCTGCCTCCAGTCTTTGTACTAAGCTAGGCCTCCAGTATTCATACTAAGCTAGGCTAACAGTCTTTGTGCTAAGCTTGTCCTCCAGTCTTTGTGCTACGCTAGGCCTCTAGTCTTTGTGCTAAGCTAGGCTAACAGTTTCCTCTGCCTCCAGTCTTTCTACTAAGCTAGGCCTCCAGTCTTTGTGCTAAGCTAGTCCTCCAGTCTTTGTGCTACGCTAGGCCTCTAGTCTTTGTGCTAAGCTAGGCTAACAGTTTCCCTCTGCCTCCAGTCTTTGTACTAAGCTAGGCCTCCAGTGTTCATACTAAGCTAGGCTAACAGTCTTCGTGCTAAGCTAGGCCTCCAGTCTTCGTGCTAAGCTAACCTGTGCTGTGTTTTGTCTCCTCTCAGCTGCCGTATCACGAGCTGGAGAAGCTGAACGGCATCGAGGAGGTGAAGCAGTACCTGCACAAGAAGCTGCTGGACGTCCCGCTATGACGCCCTGTGTGTGTGTGTGTGTGTGTGTGTGTGTGTGTGTGTGTGTGTGTGTGTGTGTGTGTGTGTGTGTGTGTGTGTGTGTGTGTGTGTGTGTGTGGCGACACTGTTACTATTTTGAAACAGAATTCAGCTGCAAACAACGATTATTTAATCCAATAAGTTGCTCAAATTTGGTCCTTTTTGAATCATTGAGTCTTTAAGGTTCTCATTGTCGGCTCAGCTGACAGGAAACTGAACAAAAAAAGACTTAATTAACATTTAATGAACTAGTGAAGGGATGAATAAATTAGACGTTGCAGCTGCTCTGAGCATCATTAAGATGCCGGTGGACTCAGACTCCCATGAGGCTTTGCAGCTTTTTAAAGGACCATCCCGCTGCTTTCTGACCATTTTCCAAATCATCAGTCACCAACCCAACTCTGTTCATTTTTCAGTGTATTTAAAGAAAAGAAGTTATATTTATGTCTAATTTTCTGTTTTACCTTGTTTTCTCCGTTCATGATGTCTGATGCTGGTGTTTAATTCTGATGGAAAATATGAAATTTATTTTATCCAAATCTAGTTTTGTTTTTGCCCCAAAACAGTAAAATTCTGTCTGAAGCTCCATCGTTATCATCCTTGTTCAACATGTTGGTAATTGTTGATTTTTATTGTTCAGGAACTTTAAATCAACAATTAGTTAATATGGGTGGGCCGTCATGTGAAAGGCTGACAATGCATCGGTGTCTAAGTGACTGATATAAACAGACATCTCTGGTCCAGTATTTAGCGAGACCATTGTAACCGGCAGGTGTGAACCAGACTCCATGTAAATAACCACTACTTTTAGTGTGTATAGAGCAGCATATCTCCACCAGACTCCATGTAAATAATCACTACTTTTAGTGTGTATAGAGCAGCATATCTCCACCAGACTCCATGTAAATAATCACTACTTTTAGTGTGTATAGAGCAGCATATCTCCACATGTAAATGGGTGAATTAAGAGTTTATTCCAACCAGACCAGAGTGGTGATTGGTGGAACAGTGGAAAGATGAACCAAGACGGCTTTTGGTAGTTTTATTTAGTTTCTATCCACGTTGAATGAAGTGTGTTTAACGTTGATAAAAGTAGTGATTATTTACATGGAGTCTGGTGGGTTTGGTGATGGTGATGTCGGGGCTGTTTCATGTTAAAAGGATCTTACTCTCTAACTAAAAGGTCTCTCTCTGTAGGGATCCATCCCATAATGTGGTCTCTCTCTCTGTAGGGATCCATCCCATAATGTGATCTCTCTGTAGGGATCCATCCCATAATATGGTCTCTCTGTAGGGATCCATCCCATAATGTGGTCTCTCTCTGTAGGGATCCATCCCATAATGTTGTTTTGGAACGTGGTCAGCAGACAGGTCCTTTAACGAGATCTGATTGGGCGCTGTGTGGATGGGCAAACTTTTTTTTTTTGAGGGGGGGGGATGTTGTTGCCCTTTTTTATATGTTTGGTAACCATGGTAACGATGCATGTGTGGGACTGTTTTGTGGGGTGTCACTGTTTTATAAAATCAGAGGATGAAGCAGGGGCTGATGGGTAATGTAGTTCTGAATGTTAGTGCACACACACACACAATGGGGGGTAAGGAGGAGGGGGGGAGTTACCATGGTAACGTGGTGAGCGTGCCAAAGGTCAGATTATTTATTTGTGTACCGGACGCCGGACGGATGTGTGGGGGGGAGGAGCTTGTTTATATTCTATAAATCTATTAATTCAAACGTCAACTTGTCTCCGTGTCGTCATTCAGTGTTGTCATGGCGATGGACAGCCTTAAAGACACTTCAAAGAACACAAAGGATGATTGACAGCTGGGAGGCGTTGGTGCGACCTGATTGGTCGGCTGGAATGTGGGCGGGACTTCAAAGTAACTAAAGCTGTCAGATGAATGTAGAGGAGTAACTAAAGTAACTAGTAACCAAAGTGACTAGTAACTAAAGTTGTCAGATTAATGAAGTGGAGTAACTAAAGTAACTAGCAACTAAAGTAACTAATAACTAAAGCTGTCAGATGAATGTAGTGGAGTAACTAAAGGAACTAGTAACTAAAGTAACTAGTAACTAGCAACTAAAGTAACTAGTAACTAAAGATGTCAGATGAATGTAGTGGAGTAACTAGTAACAAGAGTAACTAGTAACTTGAGTAACAAGTAACTAAAGTAACTAGTAACTAAAGTAAGTAATAACTAAAGTAAGTAATAACTAAAGTAAGTAACAAGTAACTACTAAAGTAACTAATAACTAGAGCAACTAGTAACTAAAGTAACTAGTAATAGTATTTGGTAACAAAATTACACCAGAAAACAGAAATGAGAAAAAGTGCATTTAATCGTTAATAATTTTCTCAGGCAGGCAGCTGATTGGAGGCTGAACACTTGGCCCCTCCTCAGCAGTAACAAACATCCAATAGGCTCCGCCTCCTCCTGCCTGTCAAACTCTGTACAAGCCCCGCCCCGGCTCAAAAACCCAACTGAAACGCTGTCAGATAAAAACCAACAAACACTCGATAAAAACAGAAACACACGAGTAACAAAACGCTCCGTCACGGCGTCGCCCGCTCTCATTGGTCGGCATGGGAGGAGGCGTGGCCTGCACAGCCTGTCCTCTCCAATGAGGGGGAGGGGGCGGAGCTAGTCCGAGTCTGAGTCACTTGATTCCTCCGAGGAGCTCTGATCTTCATCGTCATCTTCATCATCATTCTGAAAAGTGAAACACAGAACAGGAAGTTAAGTACTTTTGTGATATGTGTGTGTGTGTGTGTGTGTGTGTGTGTGTGTGTGTAATACAACATTATGGGATGGATCCCTACAGAGAGAGACATTTTAGTTAAAGAGGAAGAGATCACCAAACCCACCAGACTCCATGTAAATAATCACTACTTTTAGTGTGTATAGAGCAGCATATCTCCACCAGACTCCATGTTAATAATCACTACTTTTAGTGTGTATAGAGCAGCATATCTCCACCAGACTCCATGTAAATAATCACTACTTTTAGTGTGTATAGAGCAGCATATCTCCACCAGACTCAATGTTAATAATCACTACTTTTAGTGTGTATAGAGCAGCATATCTCCACCAGACTCCATGTTAATAATCACTACTTT
>JABXJD010000368.1:260000-262500 GCA_013375575.1 Percina caprodes | reverse complement strand
TCCCCCAAGGACTGCTGCATTCTGGATGTGATTGGTTGATTAGATAATTGCATTAATGAGAAATTGAACAGGTGTTCCTAATAATCCTTTAGGTGAGTATATACACACACACATATATATATATATATATATATATATATATATATATATATATATATATATATATATATATATATATATATATATATATATATATATATATATATATATATATATATAATCTCCGTCTTGCGTCCTCACTCTGTATTTGGCGAGGTAGTCTCCCATCACGCTGTGCTGCCACATCTCTCGGCGGTCTTCGGCGTCTCCGGGAGCTTTGGCGTCTTCTTCCCGTCCCGTCTGTCTCTGGTCTGTCCCCGGGCGCCCACGTCTCCGTCTCTGCCTCCCGGCACCGCTCCTGGGACGCCAGGGACACCTGACAGGTGAGTCCTCCGCCATCAGAGCTCCACAAACATGGGACTGGGTGCAAGCCCCCCCTTCAGGTATACAAGCCCCGCCCCTTCAGGTGTACGTGCCCCTCCTGTGTGTGTGTGTGTGTGTGTGTGTGTGTGTGGGGGTACTACATTACCTTGACAGAAGGAGACTTGGCTTGTGTGGGGCTGGTCCCCAGCTTGGCCCCCCAGTTTCTCCTCACCCATGACTCGCCCCGCTCCTCGCCGGGAGACTCTGAAACAGGAACGACTGTTACCACGGCAACTATTAGACATTAAAGTTCCCGCTTCTGCTAAAGCCCCTCCCCACAAAGGAGAATGAATGTGTGTGCCCCCATAGATGACTGGACGTTGACCCCCGGTGACGTACCTCCAGGAACCTCTGCAGGTCGATGTCGTACTGCTTCTTCCTCTGAAACAGGAAACAGGAAGTTAGAATCTCAGTCTCCTAAACTGATTCCTTGCTTCCTTCACTTGCTTTCTTTCCTCGCATCCTAGTCTGTCCCCTCCTTATCTCCTTGTCTCCTCCCTCCCTTCTTCTTCGTTGGTACCTGTTCGCAGCATTTCTGGGACATGTCCTTCTCTCCTTCCCTACCTCCCTCTCCTCTCCCCTCCCTTCTTCGTTGGTACCTGTTTGCAGCGTTTCTGGGACATGTCCTTCTCTCCTTCCCTACCTCCTCGTCTCCTCCTCCTCTTCTTCTTCGTTGGTACCTGTTCGCAGCGCTTCTGGGACATGTCCTTCTCTCCTTCCCTACCTCCTTGTCTCCTCCTCCCTTCTTCTTGTTGGTACCTGTTCGCAGCGCTTCTGGAACATGTCCTTCTCCTTCTGCGTCATCACCTTCCACTGCTTGCTGCAGAGGACCATGCGCCGGTGCTGGGGACGTCCTTCATGTTCACCATCAGCTCCGCGCAGGCAGCGAGTACAGCTGCAAGTACACACAGAGGACCCTTACTGCAAGTACACACACAGAGGACCCGTACTGCAAGTACACACAGAGTACACACAGAGGACCCGTACTGCAAGTACACACACAGAGGACCCAGCACAGTACACACAGAGTACACACACAGAGGACCCGTTACTGCAAGTACACACACAGAGGACCCATACTGCAAGTACACACACAGAGGACCCGTTACTGCAAGTACACACAGAGTACACACACAGAGGACCCGTTACTGCAAGTACACACACAGAGGACCCGTTATTGCAAGTACACACAGAGTACACACACAGAGGACCCGTTACTGCAAATACAGAGTTAGTACTTCTGTCCTCTCCTTTGGCATCACCTGGTTACCATGGCAACCCCACAGAAGAAGTACATTAGAAAAATACTAATACTTCCAGTAAACTATCAGGTACTACATCCCAAGTATGGAGAGTACAATAACAACACTAAGCAAGGCCAACAGCATTGTGGGTAATCAGGGGCGGTCCCCCGCCTCCTATATTGAACTGCTGGTTACCATGGTAACCTTGGTTGCCAGATCCAAGTCCTCTCTGTCCCATCTAACTCCCTGAAAAACGGTAATAAGGTCTCTTGGTGGTGTTGTTTCTCCCATAACCCTGACTGTGTGTGTGTGTGTGTGTGTGTGTGTGTGTGTGTGTGTGTGTGTCTCTCTGTGTGTGTGTCTATGTGACTCACGGGGGGGGTTTTGTTGGCCGTCCATCAAACTTGTCCTTCAGCTGTCTCTCTGCTTTAGTGAGGACGGACCGGACGTGATCATCAGAGGACACGTCTGGATGGGCTTCATGATACGCTCTCATACTGCCCTACACACACACACACACACACACACACACACACACACACACACAGTTACCAGATATCTGCTATTGGACCAGACAATGAATGGTTCTGGGTCAGGCTGTTCTGGTCCAGTTCTACCTCGTAGTCTTTCTGCAGCTCCAGAGCTTTGCTGATCCATTTGAGTCTCCTCTTGTCTGAGAGCTGAGACCACTGTCTCCTCAGGGCCTCCTTCAGCTCCTTCTGGCTCACCTGCGCGCCACACACACACACACACACACACACACACACACACACACACACACACACACACACACA
>JABXJD010000368.1:190000-255000 GCA_013375575.1 Percina caprodes | reverse complement strand
GTCGGACACAAATCTAACCGGCATGCAACGGGCGCCGATCGCCGGTGATCGATTCTGCGCAGACCTGGCTCATCTCGAACAAGCCTATAATCACAACATGACCATGACATCATCACAAAGCACAACATGACATCATCACAACATGACCATGATATCATCACAAAGCACAACATGACATCATCACAACATGACCATGACATCATCACAACGCACAACATGACATCATCACAACATGATCATGACATCATCACAACATGACATCATCACAACATGACCATGACATCATCACAACGCACAACATGACATCATCACAACATGATCATGACATCATCACAACATGACATCATCACAACATGACCATGATATCATCACAACGCACAACATGACATCATCACAACATGATCATGACATCATCACAACATGACATCATCACAACATGACCATGACATCATCACAACACGCAACATGACATAATCACAACTCCATTCATAACCAGTGTTAGTGTATATTATGGGATGGCTGTGGTCTACGTCAGAGACTGTGAGTGTTAGTGTATATTATGGGATGGCTGTGGTCTACGTCAGAGACTGTGAGTGTTAGTGTATATTATGGGATGGCTGTGGCGGGTCTACGTACGTCAGAAGAGACTTTCTGCCATTTCTGGCGGCACATCTCGCCGGTGAAGCCGGCGAAGCCGACCTTGTCCCAGTCAAAGTGCGACTCGGTGGTTTTATACTTCATGGCGTCGGTGTCGGGCAGCAGAGTCCGGATCCTCTCCAGCAGCATCAGACAGTCCTCCTTCGTCCAATCATCTGCACGCACACACACACACACACACACACACACACACGAAACAATGCACATGTACTCCAGTACAAGTGTTGAGGTACTTGTACTTTACTTGAGTCTTTACTTTAAAGCCACTTTGTACTTTCTTATGAATGATAAGATAGACTTTACTGTCCTAACTGTGCACCCACCGCTAGCCTAGCTTAGCACAGATCCTGTAGGTAACCAGCGTCCACTAAAAGTTGTGTTGTTGCTGTTGACAGACAGATTATTATTCTAATTGTCTGACAACATTATGGGATGGATCCCTACAGAGATAGACCTTTTAGTTAAAGAGTAAGATCCGTTTAGTTTAACATGAAATCACCATCACCAAACCCACCAGACTCCATGTAAATAATCACTACTTTTATCAACGTAACACACTTCATTCAAAGTGGACAGAAACTAAATAAAACTACCAAAAGCCGTCTTGGTTCATCTTTCCACTGTTCCAACAATCACCACTCTGGTCTGGTTGGAATAAACTCTTAATTCACCCATTTACATGTGGAGATATGCTGCTCTATACACACTAAAAGTAGTGATTATTTACATGGAGTCTGGTGGAGATATGCTGCTCTATACACACTAAAAGTAGTGATTATTTACATGGAGTCTGGTGGAGATATGCTGCTCTATACACACTAAAAGTAGTGGTTATTTACATGGAGTCTGGTGGAGATATGCTGCTCTATACACACTAAAAGTAGTGATTATTTACATGGAGTCTGGTGGAGATATGCTGCTCTATACACGCTAAAAGTAGTGATTATTTACATGGAGTCTGGTGGAGATATGCTGCTCTATACACACTAAAAGTAGTGATTATTTACATGGAGTCTGGTGGAGATATGCTGCTCTATACACACTAAAAGTAGTGATTATTTACATGGAGTCTGCTTAGTTGAGAAAGAAAAGCAATGTTGGTTACCTGGTTCACTCTTGATCCTGGCGCTCTGAGCCACAGAGACGCTGCTGCTGCCGTTCATCATGCAGCGAGTGATGGAGAGGACTCCACCGTCTCACTCCTCTACACACACACACACACACACACACACACACACACACACACACACACACACACACACACACACGTTTAAAGAAGCTTAATAATGCTGAAATACACAAAGGTTGTCTCCTAACTTAATTATGTAAAAATCTGACCAAGGGACACTCTGCTGTAGGTCTGTACTTACGACAACAAAAATGTCAATGCCCCCCCCCCCAAAAAAAACAAACAACAAAAACAAACAAAAAACAGCAAAAAAAATTGTTGGAGAAAACATCCAAAATATTTATTTAAAAGCGTCCAAAAAAAGCAGTAAAACGTCACTTATGTTGAAAAAAACCTCGACAACGTCTGGGCTAAGGCCCCGGATGTTCCACCGTCTGAATCCGCCCCTGCGCCTTCAGCGCTCTGATCCCCGGCTGTTCTGACCCTGACTGACCGGCCGAGGCAACCTTTCCCCGGCTGTGGCGCGTCACCGCGGCCCGCTGACAAGGTCAAACTGAGGGCCGAAGATTAGGCGATTTTTTTCCCGTATTACTGGTGTAAACTGAATATTTCGCCTCAGCATTAAACTGCTCAATAATGTTATGAGCTCAGTGAACCCGGAACAGGTCATGCTGAGGGCAGGCTGAACTCCACTGTCCAAACCCCATTCAGAAATATGTCACTTTAAATAAAAAGCGCTGATAAAAACATGTGTGTAAAACATACAGCTAATGTGAGACACTGTCATCGATCTTTATGATCAACTAATTCATTCGGCATGAATTAAATATAATATACATAATATATAATAAGAAAAAAACCTTCTTAAAAGTGGCTCTATTTCTAAGTACGATTCATCCAAAACAGAGCACGGAGGGCAGTAGAGAGTCGGTTGGATCGACTCCGCAGAAGTCTGAAATAATCCGTTTATGAGCCGAATTCACAAAGATATGAAGGAGGATATTGATTTATGTTTTATATGAGACAAAAGTCTGGCGCCGGGTTCACTTTTAGGATTTGTAAATGGAGTCTGTTAGTGCGCCGTGTAGCGGTAATGTTACCTGATAGCAGCGGGCCGTCAGGCTCCAGCTGCCCCGGTAATGGCGTCCGTCCTCCGGCAGGAGTCACCACGTAGCTTCCGCTGGCACGTAAAGAGCGAGACACTTAGCTAAAGCTTTTTTACCTAAATGTGTAAACTGAGATTTTAACTAATAAAATACAAAAACGTACTTAAAATTAAAGCATTTGAACACAATGGGTTTCGCACGTGCAGCAGATAATTTTAGCAAAACTGCTAAAAAGGTAAAAAAAATCGTCGACATACAGTCTTTGGTTGCATGAAATATGGGATTAAAATGGCGTGATGTTCATCTGGTGTGAGTTATTTAACTGCCAAATTGCTGATTTTAGCTTATTTGGGTGCTGAGCGGGCTGGATGACAAGCAGCTGCCCCAGAAGCCTTCACTGCAAAGCCGCCATGAATGTTCTGGAGACTCGGGGACAAACGACCAGAAAAAACCACAAATATGCTTGAAAATCACAACTAACTACTCACCTGCAGATTGAGACAGAAACCCGGTTTAATACCGCACACCACTGTGGTCGTTTGGATTATTTCGGGACTTTCAAAGTCTGTTTTTTTCAGCCGTAAACCCCGGGGAGTCAGCTCGAAACGAATCCGACAAAAGGAGCGTCTAGTCCGGTATGAAACTCCGCCCAGCGCCGCAGGGGGAGGAACTCCGGGAGAAAACATGAGGACAAAGGCGGAGGATGAAACTAGAGACAGCGGCTAAAAAACACCAGATAACCCCGCTGAAAAACTACTTTATGTATCAATAGCATTTTTCTATTATTGTATGTATTTTACACAGTGTAAAAATGAATTAAATATACATTGCGACAGCGGTTCTTGTTCTGGAAAGCTCCCCTCCTGACTTTAAACTGGTCCGGGTCCAGATGCTGAATCCGGCGGGGAGACAGAGCACCGGGGCCCGGGGACCGGACGGCCAGCCGCCAACAGAGATGCATTCTGGGGGCCGCAGAGGAGGCGGCTGTCTCGCAGTCCCAGACTCCGAGAAGAGGGACCAAAGTGCAGAGAAAAAGGCATCAGTCTCCCCTCTGTTTGGGGCTCCCTCCCCGGCCTGTCGCGGTGCAAATCAGCGGCTCTGAGTCGGGAAAGTAACCTGCATCCTGCAGGACAGCAGCCCGCATCCGCATGGCATCCTGCCCGCTGACAACTCATCAGCTGCGGGTCCGATCTCCACCGAGTCACCGGTGCCCTCCCGCCGAGAAATGATCGCTCTACAGCCCGCTGTACACCTGTCCTCCTGCCGGGGACTCTCCACAGGTGAGGGGGGGGGGGTCGGTCCAAGTTCTCTTTATTGGTATTTAACAGACAATTCAATAGACCCACAACCAATCTTCTCTAACATAGTGTGGTGGTTATAATATATATATATTTATTTATTTGATGTTTTATTTCTCAAATAAAGTGCAGTTTTAATATAAATAAAATACATCTTCTACAGAATCTACTGAGTCTTTATTTGTGTGTTTTTGTCACAAATTAATTAACAAAATAGTGAAAAAGTCTGTCTGAGTGAGTGTGTGTTACTGTGTGTGTGTGTGTGTGTGTGTGTGTGTGTGTGTGTGTACCACCACCTGCTGGTCTGGATGATGAATGTGTTCCTATTATTCCTGTAATGACGAGTCTCCCACTGATTGGTGTGTTTGTTTACTTCCAGTGCAGAGTTAGAACGCGCGCGCGCGCGCACGCACGCACACACACACACAGGTTTAAAGAAGCCTAATAATGCTGAAATACACAAAGGTTGTCCCCTAAATTAATTACGTAAAAATCTGACCAGGGGACACCATGCTGTGTCCCTAACCCAACAACATCAAAAACATTGGAAAAAGCGTCAAAGAAAGTGTTAAAAAAATGGATTAAAATACTTCACAAAAGTTGGAATAAAATTGACAAAACGTGGAGAAAAAGAACAACAAAATGGTGAAATTAAACCCAGAAAAACACAAAGTTGCACGAGGGTAAAACAAGCAGCAGGCGGGCGCCGAGCGTCACCGCTGCGTCATTACGTCACCACCAGCGGGGAGAAAGAGCCGGAAGTGCGAGCAGCAGAAGTCGGAGCAGATTAGCCTGATTAGCCTGCAGGCTAGCGAGCTGTGATGTGACGTTTCTAACCCGACAGTAAGTCAAGCTTCTTCCTCTGCGTGTGCGCGCTCTCAGCTCTCTGTGCGTTCACTCACGCGCATTCACGCGCTCCTAACAGCCGCTGGCCGGCCGACAGCTGTTAGCATGTAGCTTTAGCCCGCTACTTCCTGTCCGGGCGGTTAGCATCTGTTAGCAGTTAGCTCAACATGAATCAGAAGTACTCAGATACTTTTACTGTAGTAAAGGTACTAATACTCCACTACTAGTTAACGTGAGTATTATCCAGAACATGTAGTTAAAGTATAAAAGTAACGTCTCTCTTCTTCTTGTGTTGATCAGGTTAGTGCAGGTAATTATATTTAATGTTTATATCTGTCTTTCTCTCTGTCTGTCTCTGTCTCTCTCTGTCTCTGTCTCTCTCTGTCTGTCTCTCTGTCTCTTTCTCTCTGTCTGTCTCTCTCTGTCTCTCTCTGTTTGTCTCTCACTGTCTGTCTGTCTGTCTGTCTCTCTCTCACTGTCTGTCTCTGTCTTTCTCTCTCTCTCTGTCTGTCTCTCTCTCTCTGCCTGTCTCACTGTCTCTGTCTGTCTGTCTCTCTCTCACTGTCTGTCTCTGTCTTTCTCTCTCTGTCTGTCTGTCTCTCTCTGCCTGTCTCACTGTCTCTGTCTGTCTGTAGTCTGCTAAGAAGTGAAGAAAGCCCAAATCCCCATAAACCTTTTATTTTGTAATTAGTTTTATTTTGTAAGTATCCAGCTGCACTTCCTGTTGATGAACTACCTGGCTGCAGGTGGGCTTCACGGCACCTCGCAGCTGGAGTCACGCTGTGAGCTAAGCCCCGCCCGTATGTGAAGGTGTGTGGCTAAGCCCCGCCCCTGTGTGTAGGT
Source organism: Percina caprodes (assembly GCA_013375575.1). Taxonomy (NCBI): domain Eukaryota; kingdom Metazoa; phylum Chordata; class Actinopteri; order Perciformes; family Percidae; genus Percina; species Percina caprodes. Next base: position 249,121 of record JABXJD010000368.1, on the reverse strand, counting down.
GTGTGGCTAAGCCCCGCCCCTGCGTTTAGAGGTGCAGCTAGGCTCCGCCCCTGTGTGTAGGTGTGCAGCTAAGCTCCGCCCCTGTGTGTTGCCAGGCGATGGCGTTGATTGAAGGCGTGGGCGACGAGGTGACGCTGCTGCTGGGCTCCCTGCTGCTGCTCGCCGTAATGCTGCTGGCGTGGCTCTCCACCCGCACCGCCGCGCCGCCGGAGCACCTATTCTCCACAGGCCCCGCCCCCTCGCCCAGCCCCGCCCACACGGACACGCTGCTGCCGCCCACCGAGACAGAGGCCCCGCCCACAGAGGCAGGGGGGGGCGGCGAGGCAGACGGCGGCGAGAGGAACATGGTCGTCAGACTCAAGTTCCTCAACGACACGGAGACGGCGGCGCAGGTGAAGCCACAGGACACCATCGGGTACATCAAACGGTAAGAGTACTACGCAGTACTGCATCACTACATCACACGCTAAGAGTACTACGCAGTACTACATCACACGGTAAGAGTACTACGCAGTACTACATCACACGGTAAGAGTACTACGCAGTACTACATCACTACATCACACGGTAAGAGTACTATGCAGTACTGCATCACTACATCACACGGTAAGAGTACTACGCAGTACTGCATCACTACATCACACGCTAAGAGTACTACGCAGTACTACATCACACGGTAAGAGTACTACGCAGTACTACATCACACGGTAAGAGTACTACGCAGTACTACATCACTACATCACACGGTAAGAGTACTATGCAGTACTGCATCACTACATCACACGGTAAGAGTACTACGCAGTACTGCATCACTACATCACACGGTAAGAGTACTACGCAGTACTGCATCACTACATCACACGGTAAGAGTACTACGCAGTACTACATCACTACATCACACGGTAAGAGTACTATGCAGTACTGCATCACTACATCACACGGTAAGAGTACTACGCAGTACTACATCACACGGTAAGAGTACTATGCAGTACTGCATCACTACATCACACGGTAAGAGTACTACGCAGTACTGCATCACTACATCACATTGCATCACTACATCACACGGTAAGAGTACTACGCAGTACTGCATCACTACATCACACGGTAAGAGTACTACTCAGTACTGCATCACTACATCACACGGTAAGAGTACTACTCAGTACTGCATCACTACATCACACGGTAAGAGTACTACTCAGTACTGCATCACTACATCACACGGTAACGTACTACGTCACTACATCATACATCCCTCCTCCACCCCCCAGATAGTACTGTCTACCCCCCCAAGATATTACTCTCTCACTCCTCTCCCCCAGATAGTACTATTTCTCACTCCCCCCCCCCGGTAGTACTCTGTGTCTGACTCCTCCCCCCCAGATAGTACTATTTCTCACTCCCCCGGTAGTACTCTGTGTCTGACTCCTCCCCCAGATAGTACTATTTCTCACTCCCCCAGATAGTACTGTGTGTCTGACTCCCCGGTAGTACTCTGTGTCTGACTCCTCTCTCCCCTGCCCCCCCAGGACCTATTTCTCGGGCCAGGAGCAGCAGGTGCGTCTGATCTACCAGGGCCAGCTGCTGCAGGACGACGGCCAGACTCTGGCGTCTCTGAACCTCGCCCATAACTGCGTCCTGCACTGCCACATCTCGGCGGCGGGGGCGGGGGGCCGCGGTGCGACGGGGGGGCCACGGCCCGCCGACCAGGTGCAGGTGGCCCTGAACGTGGGCAGCCTCATGGTGCCGGTCCTGGTCCTCATGCTGTCCGTGCTGTGGTACTGCCAGATCCAGTACCGGCAGTTCTTCACGGCGCCGGCCACCGCCTCGCTGGTCGGCGTCACCATCTTCCTCAGCCTCGTCGCCTTCGGGGTCTACCGCCGCTAGCCGCGCTCTGATTGGTTGCTGCTGGCGCCGGGGCGCGGCTCTGGACTGGACTCCATTTCCTCTGCTAGGTTTTGGGTTGAGAGGGGAAAAAACTAGAGCTGTCAATTAAAATATTCAATCAATCGTCATGGTTACTTAATGTCACATGATCAGTCTAAATGTCCTTTGATGTTTGTTTTTTTTAAATATTTTTTGGGCTTTTCCGTCTTTATTTGACAGCACAGCTAGGTGGGGGGACATGCAGGAAATGGACACAGGTCGAATTCGAACCCTTGACCTCTGCATCAAAGTACACGTGCGCCTGCTCTACCACTGAACCAACCCGGCCACCATCTTCCTCAGGCTCGTCGCCTTTGGAGCCTTCCGCCGCTAGCCGCGCTCTGATTGGCTGCTGCCGACTGGACTCCATTTTCTCTGCTGTTTTGGTTTGAGAGGGATGAGCTGTCAATTAAAATATTCAATCAATCGTCATGGTTACGTAGCCCTCGTGTTGTCTTCCGTCAAAATTGAAAGTCAACACTTTTTTTTAATGTTTGTCACTTTTTTTGACGTTTCCATCGCTACGTAACAACTTAACTGGTCAATAAAGCTCATTTATAGGAAATTATACCTGATGTTTGAGTTAGAAAAGCAGAAATTAGGAATTATTGAGACTAAAATTAAAGGAATGGATGTTGATGATAATCACAGACTGGAATATCCTGTTAAAATACAGGGGCATAAGTATACACCCCCCTATGTTAAAATACAGGGGGCATAAGTATACACCCCCTATGTTAAAATACAGGGGCATAAGTATACACCCCCCTATGTTAAAATACAGGGGGCATAAGTATACACCCCCTATGTTAAAATACAGGGGCATAAGTATACACCCCCTATGTTAAAATACAGGGGCATAAGTATACACCCCCTATGTTAAAATACAGGGGCATAAGTATACACCCCTATGTTAAAATACAGGGGCATAAGTATACACCCCTATGTTAAAATACAGGGGCATAAGTATACACCCCCCTATGTTAACATACAGGGGGCATAAGTATACCCCCTATGTTAAAATACAGGGGGCATAAGTATACCCCCCCCCCATGTTAAAATACAGGGGGCATAAGTATACACCCCCCGCTTGTACCATATTGATCAGCAAACAAGTAGAGAGTCCTCCATGGGGGCCCCCCCATCCTGGAGTTCACTGACTTTTTATTTTTTTTAACGATGTGTTTATTGACTCAGACAATTCACCAAGAAATATTATTTCAACACATTGCTCTCTTCTCCCTTACAAAAACACAAAGGTATCACCCAACAACTGGTCTAAGTACTCAACAAATATCCCCAGGTACCCAGAAACCAAATATACTTTACTGTACTTTACACACAAGTTACATTTTCCAGCGAGACACTACAACAGAAAGAATAATAATAATAATAATCAAATAATGAATATCCCTAAAACATAGTTACACCTCCTGTAAAAAGGGACCAATATTGTTTTTAATGTAGTAAATAAACAGCTTCCATGTTTCTTCATATACATCCATTTTGTTTTTAGTAAAACAAACCTTTTTTCCAAGGTCCACTGAGCCATGGACGTAACCAGAGCTCCAATAACCGGAGGATCGGACCTCTTCCAGCCGGCGGTTCGGACCTCTTCCAGCCGGCGGATCGGACCTCTTCCAGCCGGCGGTTCGGACCTCTTCCAGCCGGCGGATCGGACCTCTTCCAGCCGGCGGTTCGGACCTCTTCCAGCCGGCGGATCGGACCTCTTCCAGCCGGCGGTTCGGACCTCTTCCAGCTAACAGCGGTCCTTTTAGCGTGCAGTATAAATACACATATACATATATATATATATATATACACTCACCGGCCACTTTATTAGGTACCCCATGCTAGTAACGGGTTGGACCCCCTTTTGCCTTCAGAACTGCCTCAATTCTTCGTGGCATAGATTCAACAAGGTGCTGGAAGCATTCCTCAGGGAGTTTGGTCCATATTGACATGATGGCATCACACAGTTGCCGCAGATTTGTCGGCTGCACATCCATGATGCGAATCTCCCGTTCCACCACATCCCAAAGATGCTCTATTGGATTGAGATCTGGTGACTGTGGAGGCCATTTGAGTACAGCGAACTCATTGTCATGTTCAAGAAACCAGTCTGTGATGATTCCAGCTTTATGACATGGCGCATTATCCTGCTGAAAGTAGCCATCAGAAGTTGGGTACATTATGGTCATAAAGGGATGGACATGGTCAGCAACAATACTCAGGTAGGCTGTGGCGTTGCAACGATGCTCAATTGGTACCAAGGGGCCCAAAGAGTGCCAAGAAAATATTCCCCACACCATGACACCACCACCACCAGCCTGAACCGTTGATACAAGGCAGGATGGATCCATGCTTTCATGTTGTAGACGCCAAATTCTGACCCTACCATCCGACTGTCGCAGCAGAAATCGAGACTCATCAGACCAGGCAACGTTTTCCAATCTTCTATTGTCCAATTTCGATGAGCTTGTGCAAATTGTAGTCTCAGTTTCCTGTTCTTAGCTGAAAGGAGTGGCACCCGATGTGGTCTTCTGCTGCTGTAGCCCATCTGCCTCAAAGTTCGACGTACTGTGCGTTCAGAGATGCTCTTCTGCCCACCTTGGTTGTAACGGGTGGTTATTTGAGTCACTGTTGCCCTTCTATCAGCTCGAACCAGTCTGGCCATTCTCCTCTGACCTCTGGCATCAACAAGGCATTTCCGCCCACAGAACTGCCGCTCACTGGATGTTTTTTCTTTTTCGGACCATTCTCTGTAAACCCTAGAGATGGTTGTGCGTGAAAATCCCAGTAGATTAGCAGTTTCTGAAATACTCAGACCAGCCCTTCTGGCACCAACAATCATGCCACGTTCAAAGTCACTCAAATCACCTTTCTTCCCCATACTGATGCTCGGTTTGAACTGCAGGAGATTCTCTTGACCATGTCTACATGCCTAAATGCACTGAGTTGCCGCCATGTGATTGGCTGCTTAGAAATTAAGTGTTAACGAGCAGTTGGACAGGTGTACCTAATAAAGTGTCCGGTGAGTGTATATATACATCTATAAATAGACATAAGATTGTTTGGATACAAGTAAAGCAAAATCAAAATCATTTTTGCTTCTAGAGGAATATTCACGGATATAATTATCTTTGTAATATTGGTCACTTTTACCCAGAATTCTCTGATAATGCTGCACTCCCAAACACATCACTAGTTTTGCTTAATCCTCTTCAGCCCACAACCGGAACCCTGAGTCCTTCGTGCCTGGTTTGGATAATGTGTTGCCCCTAATGGGGCGAAACTGGGACAGAGAGTCCACTATTTTCATGTACTCTCTAGTTTCAGACCATACTCTAATCTTATTCCTAACAAGGGGGGACGTGGTCTAACCTTCTCGGAGTATCTATCCGAGTTTAAACCACGTGCCTCCATGTCCTCCGAGGAAGGAGTGAGTCCACAGGAGAAGTTAAACATGACTGTTCTCAGCTCAGGACAGGTCGGGACATCTTAACCCTCCGTCTCGAATGGGAGACAAAGACGAGACCAACTCCACTTCTCGTTCCAAATACATTCCCTAAATAATGAGTCCATCTTTGGAAACCGTCCAACAGGTGGCGCCAAAGGGATGTTTTGGAACAGGTACATGAATGTAGGCAAAGTATTAATCTTCAGTATATTGATCCTTCCTATGAAATAGGTAAAGGTACCTTCTCTAACTCTTTAGATGCTGGTTCCATTAGAGCTCTGTAGTTTGTAGAAATTATACTTTCTAGTTGGGAACTATTTTAATCCCCAGATATGTAAAGCTGGGTGTTAATCTCAAGGTAAACTGTGGTGCAGTTGGACATTGGTTGTTTTAATTGAGCTACATTAACGATGAGTTTGATGTGTTCCCTTTATATCTAGAGACACTTCTGAACTGATTAATCAGCTCTAGAAGGGCTGGTATAGAGGCGCTAAACCGCTTTAAGAACATCATCGTCTGCTGATACACAGCTGCTGATACAGCTGCTGATACAGCAGCTGTAGTCCGTGCCACCCAACGTTACCCCTTGTATGCGAGTGCTAGACCTTACGGCTATCGCTAGCGCTTCGATAGCCAAAATGAATAACAGTGGGAACGAGGCGAGCCTTGAGGGCGACCCCTTATGTTAAATGGCTCAGAGATCACCTCATTGGTTAAAACTTCAGCCGCGGGATTGGAGTGTAACGTTATCCAACGCAGAAAGGAGCTTCACAATAAGGTCAAAGAGATGAGCCACTCTACCGAAAGCTTACTCCGCATCAAGCAAGAGAAGAGTCGTATCCTTCTCCTCTTTTTGATATTTAGGACACGTCTTACATTATGAAATCCCCGTCTGGTCTTAACGGACCCATTTTGATCATCCCCCACAATGCCCGGCTGCACGGTCTCTAACCTTCTTGCCAGAACGTGACCTAGTATTTCGGTGTCTGTATTTATGAGGCTTACAGTCGCATATTTTCACACTTTGTGTTCAGTTTTCCTGGTGTTGGTAAAAGGATGATCAAGGCTTCTCTCATAGAAGTATGAAGGCCGTTATTATCATAACATGCATGTCCAGGAGTGGCCTAACCACTTTATCTTGGACACATTTCTATAGACCAATGGGGGGCCATCAGGTCCTGCTGCTTCCACCTTTTCATGTAGTTATAGCCTCCAGAACCTCAGCGGCAGTAAGCTCTCCAACTTCATTTGTAGTTCCTCAGGTATTTTGGGAATGTTAAGATTACCAAAACACGGGGGGTGGGTCTCCGTCGTGGCCACATGTTCAGAGCCATATGGCTTTATTAATTTCCATTGGGTCTATAGTTATATTTCCATTTTCCTCCCCAACACTAGTGATCTTTCAGATTCCTGTTGTTTTATACGTCTGCCTGGTTTCTCTCCCTGATCGTTGAGTTGTTGCTTTAACCTTAATAAATTGGCCGCTGCTTCTTCGAGAGTTATTTCATTATTTTGGGTTCTTAACAACAGTAATTCTTTGAAAACATTAGCGGTATATCTGCTTGTAAACTCTTTTCCTTTCAAAGGTTTTAGTTTCCTCCTGTTTGTCCTTCTGCTCGTATATCTTCTACTCTGTCCTCGTTAACGGCTTCCCATTGAACTGGAGCTGGTGTTGTGTTCAAAACAGGAATCAATCTGTCCCCCTAAGAACTCAAGACATCTTTGATCTTGCAACCAGTGTACCTGAAATCTCCATTTAGTTCGATCATGAACAAGGTTTGCTCAACGGTCAAAGATACAAGAGCCTGATCTGAGAGAGATCTCTCTCTCTCTCTCTCTCTCTCTGGAAATGAGTTCAGCTGATACCAGAAAGTAGTCTTAAGTTTCCTTTAGAAGTGCTCGACCAGCATGAGTACCCCCTTTTAGGGTTCTGAGCCCTCCATACATCCACCAGGTTAAGTTCCTTCATAAAAAGGTCGGAAAGTTTTCCTAGACCTTGTATGAGGGTTGGCGGTACCAGACCACCGTTCCTCAGTGGGCTGCAAGACCCAGTTGAAGTCACCTGTGTCTCCCAGGCATTGTGGAGATTCTCAAGAATAAGTCATAAAATCTGCGTTATCATCGTTACGTCCAAACTCATTAACCAGTTTAATCTGAGGGTCCAAACTCATTAACCAGATTAATCTGAGGAGACAGAATCTTTCCTGTACAATCAAACATCGACCGTTGGGGTCTTTAGGTATTTTATCTATGAGCAAAGGAACGGACTTATGTCTCAAAAGGATGACGACTCTGGAATGAGAGGAGTGTACCAGGTACTGGTTCACGTCGGCTGGCTCCAGCTCCTCCAGGTAATGGTTCACGTCGGCTGGCTCCAGCTCCTCCAGGTACTGGTTCACGTCGGCTGGCTCCAGCTCCTCCAGGTACTGGTTCACGTCGGCTGGCTCCAGCTCCTCCAGGTACTGGTTCATCTTCAAAGCATCCGCAGCCCATTGGTCCATGAGGAGCAGGTGTCGTTGCCTTCTATGTTCTCAGGTACACACCAGTCACTGCGTCTGCTCCTCCTTCTAACTCGTCGACTTGGTTACTGAGGGGGTTTTGTCTTGCTGTCAAGGTTTTCGAAAGTTTCTTTCAGGGTTCGTATCTCGTCTTCTGCCGTAGATATCCGCGTTCCGGCCTCCGTGATACGCCTGCTGCAGTCTTTAATGTCCGTTTGGTCATTTCTTGTTTCCGTCAGTACACCGTCAATTTTTATGTTGAAGTCTTGTTTGAACGAGTTTATGGCGAGCATGATGTCCTTTGTTGAAGGATTACCCAAGTTTAGGACTCGTAGGGGGACCGCGGGGGCCGTCTCCTGCCACGTCTCCTGACCTACATGCTCGGAATTTTCTATCACCTTCCTCTCCTTCGCTGCTTTTTTCGGCATGTTTGAAGTAGTTTGCTCTTGCGTTTACAATTGTGTCTTTATATGTCCTCACTCTGGAATATAATTCAGGATTTCTTGACAAGCAACTGAGGACGAGGAAAACGCGTCTGCTCATCGTGCCGCCAGAAGGAATGTCTCCGTCTTTTAAGGTCCAGGGTGTAGGAATGTCTCCGTCTTTTAAGGTCCAGTGTATAGGAATGTCTCCGTCTTTTAAGGTCCAGTGTGTAGGAATGTCTCCGTCTTTTAAGGTCCAGTGTGTAGGAATGTCTCCGTCTTTTAAGGTCCAGTGTGTAGGAATGTCTCCGTCTTTTAAGGTCCAGTGTGTAGGAATGTCTCCGTCTTTTAAGGTCCAGTGTGTAGGAATGTCTCCGTCTTTTAAGGTCCAGTGTGTAGGAATGTCTCCGTCTTTTAAGGTCCAGTGTGTAGGAATGTCTCCGTCTAGCGGTGACATCACATCTCTCCATCAGCTGTCTCTCGCCACCAGTGTTGGGACGTTACTTCCAACATGTAGTATATTATAGAGTACTAGTTACTGTCATTTTGAGTAATTATACTACAACATTACTGTCTCTAAACTGTGATGCGTTCCACTACATTTGAGTTACTTTCACCAAAATAAAAGCGGAGGTTTGACTTGGCAGTTAGCGTGAGTTTCACCACCGGACCAATAAAGTCTCTTTATCCACTTTAACCCTTCATAGATTATTCATAATATATAGTAAAATGTATATGAATATGTAAAGTTAAGCTATAGAAATACATCATTAAAAACGTACAATAGGCAAGTAGGAGAAAATGAAGATACTCTGTTAAAAGTACCTCACCGTTGTATTCTAAGGTTGTCTGAAGAAGATTATAGTGATTAAAACTCAGTATTACAGTATTTACAGTACTTGATTTACAGCTGATATGTGAAGAGGTACACAACCTTATATATATACATATATATATATATATATATATATATATATATATATATATATATATATATATATATATATATATAGCTGTTGTAAAAAATTGCAATAAAAGATGTTTGTTCATACGGTTTCATAAAGGACTTATTGGACTTAACTCATCATTGGCCTTCAATAACCAGCAGAGCACACTGTGTGTATATGTGTGTATCTGTCTGTGTGTGTATATGTGTGTGTGTGAGATATTCGAGTCACACACGTCTCGTCTTCAGATCAGAAACAAGGAAATGAATTTGGCGACGGTCGCATCAAAGTCGCTGTGATTGGTTGAACTGGGATGACATCCTGGAGAGACTGTTTCATACAACGTTCATTCATTGGTTCATAACAATAAGCTGACATATTCCTGGAAGGGGGACCCTGTCCAGACTCAGCTGATCAGCAGTGAGAGACAGGAGGACACTCTCCGTCCTACACAGGACACAGAGACACTGAGGAGCCAGGAGACAAGGACCAGATCCCAAACCCAGGATAGAGAGTGTGAGTGAATGAGGTGTTGAAGGTGTGGAGGTGGATCAGTGAGTCAGAGGAGACTGTGTAGTAGGACAGAGAGCCAGCAGGACAGTCCACATACACTGCTACTCTACCAGAGACACGGGGGGAGGAGACGGATGTTACCATGTCATTGTGACAGACAGAGTAACGATCATCATCACAGAACAGACTCCAGGACTGATCATTACGTCCAAACATACAGTTTCTACTGTCTCCTCTCCTCCTGATTCCTCTGTAACTCACTGATATATGAACCCGTCCTCTGGTCTGGACCTCCCAGTAACAGCGACCAGTCAGACCATCTCTACACAGCAGCTGATGATACCAGAACTCAAACCTCTCTGGATGACCAGAATATGGCTGATCCTCCATCACATAAGTCACCTTCCTGTTGTTGTCAGACAGTTTGAGGTGCCTGTGCACCGTGTTCATGTCGACTGTGAGTTCACAGGAATCTGACGGAGAGAACGAGACACAACACAGCTGCAGTTATTAACCAATCAGCTCTCTGGTGATGACATCACAGGGTTGAATGATGATGTCACAGTCTGATGAATGAAATTAAAAACACACTTACACTTCCTCAGACCTGGTGTCAACCATCTGACTCCAGCAGGCTCCACCCTGAAAGGAGGGGGGGGGCATTACATCACTCTCTCACACAGCTTGGTTCTGATCTAATGGAGCGCTGACCTGTCTTTCTCTCTAACCTGTCTCTCTCTCTCTACTCACTCCGGTGAGGTCCAGACCAACACATAGTGGACATTATGATCAGAGCTGTTGTCTCATTAAAAGACAGAATGCTGTAAACAGACACATTGGGTCTGGTAACAGAAGGACCAGGTCTTTAATCTGGATTACTACATGGATCAGAGTCTAAGGGGACTGGAACCTGTCTCTCTCTAAGGGTTTGGTAACAGCAGAAGGACCAGGTCTTTAAACTGGACTACTACATGGATCAGAGTCTAAGGGGACTGGAACCTGTCTCTCTGTCTCTGACCTCTATCTCTCTCTAATATATATTTATATATATATTTGTTAGAGAAATAATTGGTCCAGACATCAGAGTACGTCTCTAAACGATAACATGAGCCCTGCAGCACTGGCAGCTGACATTTAAACCTCTAGATAACTAGTCTGCCTAAAGAGGAGATTATGCTTCATCCACACAGAAAAGCACATTGCCTTGTGCTAAGCTAGGCTAACCCTGTCCTGGACCTCTTTGTGTAGTTGAAGCTGATTTGATCCCAGGAAAGAGGGAAAAAAGATGTTTCTTAAAACCACGGACTGATATCTGTCCAAACTACATAAACTATTAACAAAGGGAGTTATGATTTTAGTTCCTGGAGATGTTCTCCTTTAAAACTTCCTACACTAATATCTCCTTTATGTTGATCAGTGTGTGTACCTGAGAGTGTCCAGTCTCCAGAGAGGATCCTTCAGTCCCGCTGACAGCAGCTTCACTCCTGAGTCTCCTGGATGATTGTAGCTCAGGTCCAGCTCTCTCAGATGGGAGGGGTTGGAGGTCAGAGCTGAGACCAGAGAAGAACAGCCTTCCTCTGAGATCAGACAGCCTGACAGACTGGAAACACACAGAACAACACACAGGAAGCCTCTGTCAACACGTGGAGCCATGTGCTAGTTCTTTCTTTCTTTGTTGTCCAGGTACATTTTAGTCCAGATTTAGAATAATCTTCAAAAACATCTGCAGTATTTAATTATTCAACAACAAAAGCAAATTAAAAATGTATTAAAAATCCTCATGGAAAGTACCTCTGGGTCTAGAAAATATTCTATAATTAATAACTACAGCTGAAGTTTATCGTATAAACAGACACAAAGCTACACGTCAGCTGTTAATCAACTAAAGTTAGTCAGAGTTTAAATGGTCATCAGTTGAACGGGTTAATGAATCCTGACCTGAGAGTCTCCAGTGTGCAGTGTGGACTCTTCAGTCCATCAGAGATCAGCTTCCCTCCTGAATCCTGCAGGTTGTTGTTACTCAGGTCCAGCTCTCTCAGACTAGAGGACTGGGAGCTGAGAACTGAGGACAGAGCTTCACAGCTTCTCTCTGACAGGTTACAGCCACTCAGCCTGGAGAGACAACAGGAAGTTATTTATTATTAACTCCTGTTATAATAAGAAGGCAGAGTATTTATTGATGAATGAATCCCACGTACAGAGCTTTTTTGGAGGCTTTGACCACTGGCAGCAGCCTCAGAAGAGCCTCCTCTGAAGCAGAGTATTTCTTCAGGTCAAACACGTCCAGAACTTCTTCTGATGACAGTAAGATGAAGACCAGAGCTGACCACTGAGCAGGAGACAGTTTATCTGTGGAGAGACGTCCTGATCTCAGGGACTGTTGGATCTGCTCCACTAGAGAACGATCATTCAGTTCATTCAGACAGTGGAACAGATTGATGCTTCTCTCTGCAGACAGATCCTCATCCATCTTCTTCTTGATGTAATCCACTGTTTCCTGATTGGTCTGTGAGCTACTTCCGGTCTGTGTCATCAGACCTCGTAGGAGATTGTGATTGGTCTGCAGAGAAAGACCCAGGAGAAAGCGGAGGAACAAGTCCAGGTGTCCATTTGGACTCTGTAAGGCCTTGTCCACAGCACTCTGGTAGAACTGTGCTGATGATGTATGTTTTAGTCTGAATCTGAAGACTTTAGACAGCCATGATGATGTTTGTTCTTCTGCCAGCAGGTTGACTCCAGAGTTGGTGAAGGTCAGATGGACATGAAGAGCAGCCAGAAACTCCTGGACACTCAGATGGACAAAGCTGAACACCTTGTCCTGGTACAGTCCTCTCTCCTCTTTAAAGATCTGTGTGAACACTCCTGAGACCACTGAGGCTGCTCTGATATCGATACCACACTCCGTCAGGTCTGATTCATAGAAGATCAGGTTGCCTTTCTGCAGCTGCTCAAAAGCCAGTTTTCCCAGAGACCTGATCATCTTACTGCTCTCTGGACTCCAGTGTGGATCTGTCTCAGCTCCTCCATCATACTTGATGTTCTTCACTTTGGACTGAACCACCAGGAAGTGGATGTACATCTCAGTCAGGGTCCTGGGCAGCTCTCCTCCTTCTCTGGTCTTCAACACCTCCAGAACTGTAGCAATGATCCAGCAGAAGACTGGGATGTGACACATGATGTGGAGGCTTCGTGATCTCTTGATGTGGGAGATGATTCTGCTGGCCTGCTCCTTATCTTTGAATCTCTTCCTGAAGTACTCCTCCTTCTGGGTGTCAGTGAACCCTCTGACCTCTGTCACCATGTCAACACACCCAGGAGGGATCTGATTGGCTGCTGCAGGTCGTGTTGTTATCCAGAGGCGAGCAGAGGGAAGCAGATCCCCCCTGATGAGGTTTGTCAGCAGCACACCCACTGAGGTGGACTTTGTAACATCAGTCAGGATCTCAGTGTTGAGGAAGTCCAGAGGATGTCGACACTCATCCAGACCGTCAAAGATGAAGAGAACCAGGACCTCTTCAAACCGGCAGATTCCTGCTTCTTTGGTTTCACTAAAGAAGTAATCAACAAGTTCAACCAAGCTGAACTTTCTCTCTTTCAGCACATTCAGCTCTCTGAAGGTGAATGGGAATATGAACTGGATATCCTGGTTGGCTTTGCCTTCAGCCCAGTCCAGAATGAACTTCTGTGTTAAGACTGTTTTCCCGATGCCAGCCACTCCCGTTGTCATCACTGCTCTGATTGGTTCATCTCTTCCAGGTGGGGTTTTAAAGATGTCTTCTTGTCTGATTGTTGGTTCTGGTGTGTCTGGTTTCCTGGATGCTGTTTCAATCTGTCTGACCTCATGTTCATCCTTGACCCCTGCAGCCCCTCCCTTCATGAGGTAGATCTCTGTGAACATCTGATCCAGAACGGTTTGGTTTCCTGCTGTAGCAATCCCCTCAAACACACGCTGGAACTTCCTGTCCAGCTTAGATTTGAGTTTTCGCTGACACGCAGCACGAATTTCTGAATGAATAAAACAATGATGTCAATGAGGGTTTGTTCTGGTGAATGTGAGTCTGCACATTTCTGTATTCAACACAACATATGTATCTTTGTAGATAAGAGGGAGACACGGTAACACAGCTAATGGTTGTTGAAGACTGATATACAAGTTTGATCTTTGTTACATCCATTTTTTAAATTTATAATGAATAAGACTTACCTGCAGGTTCTGGGGTGTTGACTTCTCCATGACACGGTAACTTCTTCACCAGATCATTTTGATCGAGCTCCTTTAAAACTATTCTGGTCACATCAATAATCTTTATACTGTAGGTCTGGAACATCAAATCCACCGTTTTCACCCTGTTGGCATTCTCCAGTTTACTCCTTGGGATTGCTGGGAAGTCGTTGAGGACTCCTTCCTGCTGCAGGTACCACTTAAATGTTTCAAAGTCCTCAGCTCCCAAGTCTTCTAAGATTCTTAAGACGACTAGTTTTTCCCTTACCATCTTTGGTCCCTGCAAAGATCCAGAAGATACCAAGAAGAAACCCGCCACTTAACAGAAATGTGTTGGGATATTAAAATTACAGACCAGTTTTGTAGATTATGTTATGATGATAATTCAAGATTCATTCATGGATCATTACATAATGTTAATTATTAAACCAAAGTAAGGATTCTGCATTAACTAAGTAGACAGCAGTGTTTTATTTGAGGCTCAGGCTGTAGATGACATGATCGGATCAGGTTCTTACCTTTCAAACAGGAGGTTCTCAGGTATTGGTCATTACCGAGCTCGTCATCTGAATCTACGTCTCAAGGATCTGGTCTGAGTCCGATGCTGGTAGCTTCATACACTCAGCTCTGGTTTCTCTGGGTCAAATAAGAAGTCATTTAAAAGAAACCTCCACATAATCAGACTGGACTTTAGTGTCATTGTAAGTAGAACAAACATGTGAGCTACACTACGGTGCAACATAACTTCAAATAATAACTGATGTGTTCATTTCCTCCAGTCTTAACTACTGCAGTCCTCTGTTGCTCTGCCTCAGTAAGACCTCCCCAAGTTACTTGTAAGTGGTCCAAAGGCTGACACCAAACCTTGGACCCAGTCCTTTAAAAAGTCTCGTGTTACTGGCCCTGCTCGACTCAGGCCTACTCATCACAGTCACCATGGGAACAGTTGCCATGCTGTGGGGGTGTGAAGCACCTGACCCCAACTGGATTCTAGGGAGGGATGAGGAGTGAAGTGAGGTGGTGTGAGCCAGCCACCGGAGAGCAAAGATGGCAAGTGGTTGTACCCCCAGAACTCATCAGGGAAGATCCTGAGGTGCATCATGGGAGCCCGAGAGTTGAAAGAAAGACCCTGAGATGGCTCAGACTGTCTATTGTCAAGTCAAGTTTATTTCATCCATAAAAATGGAAATTACAGTGCTCACACCGGCCATCATACCCATAAAATCTAGAGAATAAATACAACAAATACACAAAAACATAATACTATTACTACAACAGGAGGTCTTAGTCTACCACTACCCTCCATAACCCTACCAGTCAGATTACCACAGGAGGTCTTAGTCTACCACTACGCTCCATTACCCTACCAGTCAGATTACCACAGTAGGTCTTAGTCTACCTCTCCGGGAACCATCACCTTATCGTGGTGGAGAGGTTTGTGTGTCCCTATGAACCTGAGGGCTGTGTTGTCTGGAGCTGTGTGCTCCTGGTAGGGTCTCCCATGGCAAAGAGGTCTCAGGGGAGGGGCCAGACCAAGAATGGTTCAAAGACTCTTATGGAAGAACAAGGAAGGGATCGAGGGACCTCGCCCGGAGGAAGCCCGGGGCCCCCGTCTGGAGCAAGGTCCAGACGGCGGGCTTGTCAGCGAGCGCCTAGTGGCCGGGTTTGCCACGGAGCCCGCTCAGGCACAGCCCAAAGAAGCGACGTGGCACTTCTCCCTCCAGCCCATGGGCCCACTACCTGTGGGAGGAACCAAAGGGGTCGAGTGCGCTGTGACATGGGTGGAAGTAAAGGTCAGGAGCTTTGACGGACCAGACCTGGGCGGCAGAGGCTGGCTCTGGGGACGTGAAATGTCACCTCTCTGTGGGGGAAGGAGCCGGAACTTGTGCGGGAGGTGGAGCGCTACCAGTTAGATCTGGTGGGGCTTACCTCTATGCACAGTCTCGGTTCTGGAACCGTACTCCTGGATAGGGGTTGGACTCTGTCCTACTCCGGAGTTTCCCATGGTGTGAGGCGCTGGGCGGGTGTGGGGATACTCACAAGTCCCCGGCTGAGCGTCGCTGCGTTGGAGTTTACCCCGGTGGACGAGAGGGTTGCCTCCCTACGCCTGCGGGTGATCGGGGGGAAAACTCTGACTGTTGATTGTGCATATGCATCAAACAAGAGTTCGGAGTATTCGGCCTTCTTGGAGACCTTGAATGGAGTCCTGTATGGGGCAACAGTGGGGGACTCCATAGTTCTGCTGGGGGACTTCAACGCACACGTGGGTGATGATGGAGATACTTGGAGAGGCATGATTGGGAGGACCGGGTCCCTGATGTGAACCAGAGTGGTTGTCTGTTGTTGGACTTCTGTGCTAGTCATGGATTGTCCATCACAAACACCATGTTCAAACATAAGGAAGCTCATAAGTGTACGTGGTACCAGAGCACCCTAGGCCAAAGGTCAATGATTGATTTCAGAATCGTTTCATCTGATCTGAGGCCGTATGTTCTGGACACTCGGGTGAAGAGAGGGGCAGAGCTGTCAACTGATCACCATCTGGTGGTGAGTTGGGTCAGGGGAAGACTCTGGACAGACCTGGTAAGCCCAAACGGGTTGTGCGGGTAAATTGGGAACGTCTGGAGGAGGCCCCTGTCCGACGGACTTTCAACTCACACCTCCGGCGGAGCTTTTCGGGCATCCCTGTGGAGGCTGGGAGCATTTAACCTGAGTGGACAATGTTCAAAGTTTCCATTGCTGAAGCTGCGGCGGCGAGCTGTGGTCTTAGGGTCTTAAGTGCCTCAAGGGGCGGTAACCCACAACGACACCCTGGTGGACACCGGTGGTCAGGGAAGCCGTCCGACTGAAGAAGGAGTCTTTCCGGGATATGTTATCCCGGAGGACTCCGGATGCAAGTGCAAGGTACCGACGGGCCCGAAGGGCTGCAGCCTCTGCCGTGACGGAGGCAAAGCAGTGGGTGTGGGAGAAGTTCGGAGAAGACATGGAGAAGGACTTTCGGTCGGCACCAAGGTGCTTCTGGAAAACCATTCGCCACCTCAGGAGGGGGAAGCGAGGAAACATCCAAGCTGTGTACAGTAAGGATGGGACGTTGTTGACCTCAACTGGGGAGATAATAGAGCGGTGGAATGAACTTTGAGGAACTCCTAAATCCAGCTGACATGTCCTCTGTGGTAGAGGCAGAGCTGGAGGATGATGGGGGGATTGTCATCAATTTCCCTGGTGGAGGTCGCTGAGGTAGTAAAACAACGCCACAGCGGCAAAGCCCCAGGGATTGATGAGATCCGTCCAGAAATGCTGAAAGCTCTGGGTGTGGAGGGGCTGTCTTGGTTGCCTCTTTAACATTGCGTGGAAGTCTGGGACGGTGCCTAAGGAGTGGCAGACCGGGGTGGTGGTTCCCCTCTTCAAAAAGGGGGACCAGAGAGTGTGTGCCAATTACAGGGGTATCACACTTCTCAGCCTCCTTGGTAAAGTCTACTCCAAGGTGCTGGAAAGAAGGGGTTCGGCTGATAGTCAAACCTCGGATTGAAGACGAACAATGCGGATTCCGTCCTGGCCGTGGAACAACGGATCAGATCTTCACTCTCGCAAGGATCTTGGAGGGAGACTGGGAGTATGACCAACCAGTCTATATGTGTTTTGTGGATCTGGAGAAGGCGTATGACCAGGTCCCCCGGGAGAAATTGTGGGAGGTGCTGTGGGAGTATGGGGTGAGGGGGTCCCTTCTCAGGGCCATCCAATCTCTGTATGACCAAAGCGAGAGCTGTGTCCGGGTTCTCGGCAGTAAGTCGGACTCATTCCAGGTGAGGGTTGGCCTCCGCCAGGGCTGTGCCTTGTCACCAATCCTGTTTGTAATATTTATGGACAGGATATCGAGGCGTAGTCGGGGCGGGGAGGGGTTGCAGTTCAGTGGGCTCAGGATCTCATCGCTGCTTTTTGCAGATGATGTGGTCCTGATGGCGTCATCGATCTGTGACCTTCAGCACTGACTGGATCGGTTTTCAGCCGAGTGTGAAGCGGCTGGGATGAGGATCAGCACCTCTAAATCTGAGGCCATGGTTCTCAGCAGGAAACAAATGGAGTGCTTTCTTCAGGTAGGGAGTGAGTCCTTACCCCAAGTGAAGGAGTTTAAGTACCTTGGGGTCGCGAGTGAGGGGACCATGGAGCGTGAGATTGGTCGGAGAATCGGAGCAGCTGGTGCGGTATTACATTCAGATTATCGCACCGTTGTGACAAAAAGAGAGCTGGAAGACCCAGTACTAGGTGGAGAGATTATATCTCCAACCTGGCCTGGGAACGCCTCGGGATCCCCTAGTCGGAGCTGGTTGATGTGGCTCGGGAAAGGGAAGTTTGGGGTTCCCTACTGGAGCTACTCCCCCCGCGACCCGATACCGGATAAGCGGATGAAGATGGATGGATGGTCATAGTATACTACCACTACGCTCCATAACCCTACCAGTCAGATTACCCCAGGAGGTCTTAGTTTACCACTACGCTCCGTAACCCTACCAGTCAGATCACCACAGGAGGTCTTAGCCTACCACTACCCTCCGTAACCCTACCAGTCAGATTACCACAGGAGGTCTTAGTCTACCACTACGCTCCGTAACCCTACACGTCAGATTACCATAAAGAGGGTGACCCAGGTCCCTTGTTATTTTCTGTCATTTTTACCAGATGATCATCATATACCTGATTCACGTTATTTAACTCTCCCATCATTTTCCCAAACCAGGGTGGGCTCAGCAGCATTACACACACACACACACACACACACACACACACACACACACACTGTTAGCTGGGTCTCTGGTACTGATCCTAGTCCCAACTACTGGTTCCTGTGAGCTTCAGACTGAGCCCAACAGACAGGAAGACTTCATTCTCACTGCCATGTTTCTCAAAGCTGACAACAAGGACTCATGTTGAACTGGATTAAATCAGGAGAGAGAGACTACATATATTAGATAGAATCAGGTTGCATATGAAACTGGGCCTGCAGTAACATGGGGGGCGGCCTAAAGCCTTTATACAGACCTTTCTAATCAATATAATACTAAGCCATTTAAATAATAAGTGTATATTTGAATGTGAATCATAGCCCAGTGAGTCCTGATGAACTGGATCTGGGGATGGCTCCCTTACCTATCGTCCACTTATTCTAACTCTAATCTTCTTCTTCACTAACAGGCTGATTTCTATCTGCTAAGATGTTGAAATCATGTTCAGACATTTTAATAAAAACCTCCCAATACGTTGGTGGCCCCCTGTTGAAGATCTCTGGACCACATCAGGGTTTAACTTCAGATCAGGTGTCATTAAAGTCTCTTTTTTCTGGAGAGAGTGAACAGCTGATCAGGTTTCAGTCAGAGAGTCAAAGTATTCAGGCTGTCGGAGCAGAAAGACTCTCCCTCATTCCTCACAAGTCAGCTGATTCCCATCTCACCTGTTTCCTGTTGATGACATCACACTCCACTCAACATAGAACATCTACTTTGGTAGAAAGCCACAAATCACAGAATAATCAGACACTGCAGACCTCCACAGACTCCAACCTGCAGGACCCTGGCAGACCTCCACAGAGTCCAACCTGCAGGACCCTGGCAGACCTACACAGAGTCCAACCTGAAGGACCCTGCAGCCCCACAAGAAGAAGAAGAAGAAGCACAACAACAGGCTCATTATTAACTGATGGAGGAACAACAGTCTAGAAACTAAGACCTCCAGGCCTGATGAAGACTCAGTCTCAGTCTCAGGTTCCAGTCCTGGGCCTCTTCCTCCACACAGCAGTAACAGATGCATTTAGGGCCCTGCATTTTATGGATGGACTCCATCCTTTTTGTGGTAATTTGGTTAAACAGAATTCCATATTTCTGATCTACACGTTGGTAAAAGGGTCAAATGTGACCCGAGGACAACAGGAGGGTTAACGTCTTTCTGTCCTCTCAGATGTTTGGGACGTCTTTGCGTCTCACTGCTGAGGCTCCACAAAGACATCTGCAGTTTGAGTCCTAACATGGCCGCTGTATGACACACACACACACACACACACACACACACACACACACACTAACATGTGACCAGGTGTGCTGGTCCCCCTGATCAGACAGATTGGTCCTGTTAGCTGGGTCTCTGGTACTGATCACACACACACACACACACACACACACACACACACACACACACACACAGCCATAGCAGAATTCAGGCGACCGATACATTTATACATCAGATTCCTCAGTAAAGCAGAGAAAGTAATAACTCCTGCATGACAGAACAACTCACTTGCTCTACACCGACCAGGTTTCCTGAGTAGAATCCCCAAACTATCATTATAGGCGACCCGCAGCTTATTGAAACTTGCCTTTCTGAACTTGACCCACAAGGGGGCCGTGTAAAAAGCAGTACAATATGCTTTAAAGAGGTTTATCTTGACAGTATCAGAACACCAGGAGAACTTCCTGGCAAGCATGTTAGCATGTTAGCATGTTAGCCTGTATATATAACATGCGACGCTGCCTATACATGTCCTCATCATCTGACATTAGATCTGATGTGACCCAAATACTTCATTTTACAACCAGCAGTTAGCACTTGCCCTGCCAGATGGAAAGATTGAAAAACAAGGTCCTTATCCTTTTTCACTCTACAGATCATGACCAAACTCTTTTTGGCAATATATTTCACATCATATTCAACTCCATAATCAGAACATATATTCAACAGCTCCTGAACCCCCCGCTAGGAGAGACAACAGCCAAGTCATCTGCATACATGAGATGGTTCAATAGCATGTTACCCATCATGCATCCTGTCTTACACTGTCTTAGCTGGTCAGACAGGTCATCCATGTAAATGTTAAAGAAGGACGGTGATAGTATCCCCCGACAGACGCCATTACCAACACCAAACGGAGTAGAGAACACATCCCCCCATTTGATCTGGATGCTCTGATTGGATACCAAAAAGCCAGAATCCTAATTATACTAGTCGGTACTCCTCTTCGGCTCAATTTTAAAAACAGCGTGTGGTGGTTAACTCGGTCAAACGCCTTGGAGGCATCAATAAAACCAATTAAAACAGAGGATGTTTGTCTTCTGTAGGTTCCTACCATTTCCTTAAGTGCATAGATACGTAGATCAGTACCACGCCTGGCCTGGAAACCAAACTGGTTATCTGGACTATACAAATAAACACACAACCTAATAAAACTCTTTGCAAGACTTTTGATAATACACTAACTAAAGCAATAGGTCTATAATTATCCACACCCCCCCTTAATGACAGGCACCAAAGTAATGGACAACAGAGAGTCTGGTAACACCCCATGAGACATAAAGCCAGTAAACAAATGGCAAGGAGTACTGCAACCTCAGGCTGGCCCATTTCAGGTCCTATATGGTTTATATATGATTTATATATGTTTCAGGCCTATTGGCAGACAGCCATTTAAAATGTAGCCAATGACATATAAAGAATAAAGAGCCCGTCCTCCATGTCCTCCATGTCCACTGTAGTCTCTCAGCGTTTCTCTAGTAACATCGGTCTGGTCCAGGGAGCTTTGTCATTCTCACGGATACTTTTACTTTTATACTTTAAGTACATTTCCAAGCCTGTACTTTGTTACTTTTACTTGAGTAAAGAAGTTAAATCAGTACTTCTACTTTTACCAGAGTATTTTTTAACACAATTATCTGTACTTCTACTTGAGTACGGGCAGTGAGTACTTTTGCCACCTCTGCACTTCACTCAACATAGAACATATACTTTGGCAAGAAAGCCACAAATCCCAGAATAATCAGTAGATTAATGAGGGAGTTTTCAGATCTCCAGCAGGAATCACCAGTGCTGACGTATATTATGAATTCTTCCAAATATAAGGAGAGTTTCTCCATCAGAGGTGTGTGATGTTACCTGTCAGGCTGCTCACCTGTTAAAGTCCGTCCAGATGAGGACAGAGAGACGTGGTCCTCCGTCTACAGACGCTGCTGCTGTCTGTGTTCATCAATTCCTCCTCCTTTAAATCCCAAACTAGAACTGTGAGTGTGAGGTGGAGCAGAGGGCGGTCGGAGCTGGAGCTCTGACAGTCAGAAGCAGCTGGCAGCGTTCCACCAGCTCCGTCAGTCAGCACTCTGATGGAGTCTCACAGCAGCTGGAGACACTGCAGACCTCCAGAGTCCAACCTGCAGGACCCTGCAGACCTCCACAGAGTCCAACCTGCAGGACCCTGGCAGACCTCCACAGAGTCCAACTGGTTGGACTACTGGTTCCTGTGAGCTTCAGACTGAGCCCAACAGACAGGAAGACTTCATTCTCACTGCCATGTTTCTCAAAGCTGACAACAAGGACTCATGTTGAACTGGATTAAATCAGGAGAGAGAGACTACATATATTAGATAGAATCAGGTTGCATATTAAACTGGGCCTGCAGTAACATGGGGGGCGGCCTAAAGCCTTTATACAGACCTTTATAATCAATATAATACTAATCCATTTAAATAATAAGTGTATATTTGAATGTGAATCATAGCCCAGTGAGTCCTGATGAACTGGATCTGGGGATGGCTCCCTTACCTATCGGCCACTTATTCTAACTCTAATCTTCTTCTTCACTAATAGGCTGATTTCTATCTGCTAACTGATGGCAGTCTAGAAACTAAGACCTCCAGGCCTGATGAAGACTCAGTCTCAGCTTCCGGTCCTGGGCCTCCTCCTCCACACAGCACTACAGCAGTAACAGAGGAATTTAGGGCCCTGCATTTTATGGATGGACTCCATCCTTTTTGTGGTAATTTGGTTAAAAGGAATTCCAAATTTCGTATTAAGTGGAGGCCTATCTGTTTGAGACAGCAGAGACTGTGTAGGCGTCTAACATGTGACCAGGTGTGGTGGTTCCCCTGATCAGACAGGTTGGTCCTGTTAGCTGATCTCTCTCACACACACACACACACACACACACACACACACACACACACACACACACATACACACTTATGGTTTCACCCCCCCATTAAAATGAGAGTGTATCTTACCTCCAAAATGTCCCCCATCAACAACTCAGGTGAGTTATTTCCTGATGAGTCACAGCCCCACCTGGCAGGAAGCAGACTTCCACAGAAAGAAGAACCAAAGTTCTTATTGTGAAACTGTGGTTGTTGTTGTCAGTGGGTGTTTGTTCTTCATTTTTCCCGTGAATGCAACACACGCACGCACGCACGTATATGTACTTGTCTACAGAGATGGCAAAAGTACTCACTTCCTGTACTCAAGTAGAAGTACAGATACTACAGATTTAGAACAGATTTAACTTCTTTACACAAGCAAAAGTAACAAAGATCAATAAGGGGTATCACCACAGGATCAATAAGGGGTATCACCATAGGATCAATAAGGGGTATCACATAGGATCAATAAGGGGTATCACCATAGGATCAATAAGGGGTATCACCATAGGATCAATAAGGGGTATCACATAGGATCAATAAGGGGTATCACCATAGGATCAATAAGGGGTATCACATAGGATCAATAAGGGGTATCAACATAGGATCAATAAGGGGTATCTACATAAGATCAATAAGGGGTATCACCACAGGATCAATAAGGGGTATCACCATAGGATCAATAAGGGGTATCACATAGGATCAATAAGGGGTATCACCACAGGATCAATAAGGGGTATCACCATAGGATCAATAAGGGGTATCAACATAGGATAAATAAGGGGTATCAACATAGGATCAATAAGGGGTATCTACATAGGATCAATAAGGGGTATCACCACAGGATCAATAAGGGGTATCACCATAGGATCAATAAGGGGTATCAACATAGGATCAATAAGGGGTATCTACATAGGATCAATAAGGGTATCACCATAGGATCAATAAGGGGTATCACCACAGGATCAATAAGGGTATCACCATAGGATCAATAAGGGGTATCACCACAGGATCAATAAGGGTATCACCATAGGATCAATAAGGGGTATCACCATAGGATCAATAAGGGTATCACCATAGGATCAATAAGGGGTATCACATAGGATCAATAAGGGGTGTCACCACAGGATCAATAAGGGGTATCACCACAGGATCAATAAGGGGTATCACCACAGGATCAATAAGGGGTATCACATAGGATCAATAAGGGGTGTCACCACAGGATCAATAAGGGGTATCACCACAGGATCAATAAGGGGATCACCACAGGATCAATAAGGGGTATCACCATAGGATCAATAAGGGGTATCAACATAGGATCAATAAGGGGTATCTACATAGGATCAATAAGGGTATCACCATAGGATCAATAAGGGGTATCACCACAGGATCAATAAGGGTATCACCATAGGATCAATAAGGGGTATCACCATAGGATCAATAAGGGTATCACCATAGGATCAATAAGGGGTATCACCATAGGATCAATAAGGGTATCACCATAGGATCAATAAGGGTATCACATAGGATCAATAAGGGGTATCACATAGGATCAATAAGGGGTATCACCACAGGATCAATAAGGGTATCACCATAGGATCAATAAGGGTATCACCATAGGATCAATAAGGGGTATCACATAGGATCAATAAGGGGTATCACCACAGGATCAATAAGGGGTATGACCATAGGATCAATAAGGGTATCACCATAGGATCAATAAGGGGATCACCATAGGATCAATAAGGGGTATCACCATAGGATCAATAAGGGTATCACCATAGGATCAATAAGGGGTATCACATAGGATCAATAAGGGGTATCACCACAGGATCAATAAGGGGTATCACCATAGGATCAATAAGGGTATCACCATAGGATCAATAAGGGGATCACCATAGGATCAATAAGGGGTATCACCATAGGATCAATAAGGGGTATCACCATAGGATCAATAAGAGGTATCACATAGGATCAATAAGGGGTATCACCATAGGATCAATAAGGGTATCACCATAGGATCAATAAGGGGTATCACCATAGGATCAATAAGGGGTATCCACATAGGATCAATAAGGGGTATCCACATAGGATCAATAAGGGGTATCAACACAGGATCAATAAGGGTATCACATAGGATCAATAAGGGGTATCAACATAGGATCAATAAGGGGTATCCACATAGGATCAATAAGGGGTATCAACACAGGATCAATAAGGGTATCACATAGGATCAATAAGGGGTATCAACATAGGATCAATAAGGGGTATCAACATAGGATCAATAAGGGGTATCAACATAGGATCAATAAGGGGTATCACATAGGATCAATAAGGGGTATCACCATAGGATCAATAAGGGGTATCAACATAGGATCAATAAGGGGTATCACCACAGGATCAATAAGGGGTATCACCATAGGATCAATAAGAGGTATCACATAGGATCAATAAGGGGTATCACCATAGGATCAATAAGGGTATCACAATAGGATCAATAAGGGGTATCACCATAGGATCATTAAGGGGTATCAACATAGGATCAATAAGGGGTATCACATAGGATCAATAAGGGGTATCACCATAGGATCATTAAGGGGTATCACCATAGGATCATTAAGGGGTATCACCATAGGATCAATAAGGGGTATCCACATAGGATCAATAAGGGGTATCACATAGGATCAATAAGGGGTATCACCACAGGATCAATAAGGGGTATCACCATAGGATCAATAAGGGTATCACCATAGGATCAATAAGGGGTATCACCATAGGATCATTAAGGGGTATCAACATAGGATCAATAAGGGGTATCACCATAGGATCAATAAGGGGTATCACATAGGATCAATAAGGGGTATCACCATAGGATCAATAAGGGTATCACCATAGGATCAATAAGGGGTATCACCATAGGATCAATAAGGGGTATCCACATAGGATCAATAAGGGGTATCACCACAGGATCAATAAGGGGTATCACCATAGGATCAATAAGGGGTATCACCATAGGATCAATAAGGGTATCACCATAGGATCAATAAGGGGTATCACCATAGGATCAATAAGGGGTATCACCATAGGATCATTAAGGGGTATCACCATAGGATCAATAAGGGGTATCACCATAGGATCATTAAGGGGTATCAACATAGGATCAATAAGGGGTATCACCATAGGATCAATAAGGGGTATCACCATAGGATCAATAAGGGGTATCACATAGGATCAATAAGGGGTATCACATAGGATCAATAAGGGGTATCACCATAGGATCAATAAGGGGTATCAACATAGGATCAATAAGGGGTATCAACATAGGATCAATAAGGGGTATCACCATAGGATCAATAAGGGGTATCACCATAGGATCAATAAGGGGTATCTACATAGGATCATTAAGGGGTATCAACATAGAATCAATAAGGGGTATCAACATAGGATCAATAAGGGGTATCTACATAGGATCATTAAGGGGTATCCAGACGGCACAGAGACTACTGCAACACTTCCTGGCCAAGAAAGGGAAGTGGAGTCTGGCTTTGTGTTTCTGTCAACACAGAAACAGACATAAGGTTCCAGCTAAAAACAAAGATGGCCACGGTAACGTCTGACTACTACGTACAGATAGAAGTTGTATGTGTAATAAAGTGTGTACATATACACATAGTACATAAAGTTATATGGAAACACATCTATGAAGGTTATTAAACAGTAAGGCAAGTACTGCAAATGATCCAGTAGATGGAGCCAATGTTCAATCAATGTTAGAGTTACACACACACACACACACACACACACACACACACACACACACACACACACACACACACACACACACACACACACACACACACACACACACACACACACACACACACAATAATATTTTATCAAAAGGTCAAATATTTAAAAAGAAAAAAAAGTTGAATTCTCTGTATTACAAGAAAATAGTTGGAATATTTTTGTGGAAAATTCAGTTTGTGAAATTTCATGAATGAATAAAATAACTTAAACGTAACAATAAAAGATCTTCTGAGAGAGTTAATATCAGCTGATATTAGCTGTCCTCAGACGGGACGCCCAGAACCTGCTGTCCTCAGACGGGACGCCCAGAACCTGCTGTCCTCAGACGGGACGCCCAGAACCTGCTGTCCTCAGACGGGACGCCCAGAACCTGCTGTCCTCAGACGGGACGCCCAGAACCTGCTGTCCTCAGACGGGACGCCCAGAACCTGCTGTCCTCAGACGGGACGCCCAGAACCTGCTGTCCTCAGACGGGACGCCCAGAACCTGCTGTAATCTGTTTCTGTGTTTTTTTCTACGTATATTTTCTGTCCCAGCTGGACTGTACCATTAAGGACGATAAGCACGATATGAGGGGAATATCTAACGGCTTATTTATTCTTATTTTGACTGATATTACGATATGATTCATGATATTGGGGAAATTATAATTTTTAATCATTGTCATTTTTTTTCAAAAAGACGAAAGTGTGATTTTTGGGAGTCTCTGTAGTCTGTAGGACGCCAGTTGCAGCCGGGACGTCTCCGCAGCGCCACAATACTTTATTTTACAACGTTTGACACAGGTTTTGGATTCTCCGGGTTTTACAGACTCGAGTCAGACGACATGTCAGGATGTACTCAACTTTTAATTGTCACGTAAATGAAGTCATCTCGGGAATGAAGCGGAGAAAAGGTTCCTCTTCAGGTCGTCAGCACTGGAACAGACGTCAGGGACAGCAGAAGAAGAAGAAACAGACGTCAGGGACAGCAGAAGAAGAAGAAACAGACGTCAGGGACAGCAGAAGAAGAAGAAACAGACGTCAGGGACGCAGTGACAACAGCAGAAGAAGAAACAGAGACGTCAGGGACGCAGTGACAACAGCAGAAGAAGAAATAAAGACGTTAATAATTGGTCATTGGTCATTATATTAGTGATGTCAGAGTGATGTCACTACCTGTAGCTGAGCCGCCAGGTGTTCAGGCAGCTTGACTCCTGCAGCTTCCAGCAGGAGGACGGTCTCTGTCAGAGGGAACCTGGAGGAAGACGAGGACTCTTCATCCTCGCCATGCTGAGTCACCTGATGAAAACTACACACACACACACACACACACACACACACACACACACACACACACACACACACACACACACACACACACATACACACATACTTTAATTTGAATATCTGACTGTTTTTTTTATCTCTGGGTGAAGTAGGGATGTGATTGGCTCCTGTGTGTAAAGGTGTCTCACCTGTTGTTGACAGCACTCAGCAGGTACGTTGTGTACATGTGTCTCCAGTTGTGGAGGACAGACAGCAGAGAGTCTCTGAAGGGACACAGGTCCACCTGCAGCCAGCTGTGAAGGACCACCACATCGTCCAGCTGAATCACATCTGTCCTCAGTCTGAAGAGACACTCAATCTGAAAGGTGGAGACGTGGAGGTGTGAGAATGGAGGACACATCTCAGGAGGAGAGGGAGACATGGAGGTGTGAGAATGGAGGACACATCTCAGAAGGAGGTGGAGACGTGTAGGTGTGAGAAAGGAGGACACATCTTAGGAGGAGGTGGAGACGTGGAGGTGTGAGAAAGGATGACACATCTCAGGGGGAGAGGGAGACATGGAGGTTTGAGAATGGAGGACACATCTCAGGAGGAGGTGGAGACGTGGAGGTGTGAGAAAGGAGTACACATCTCAGGAGGAGGTGGAGACATGGAGGTGTGAGAAAGGAGGACACACAGCAGGACAACATGTATTATGATTATAAAGTGAAGGAGAGGTGGACGCAGCTTAAGGACCTGAGACGTCCCCGGGGTGTCCCACCTCTCTGTGGAAGTCCTTCAGGGTGGGCGGGGCCTCCTCGGCCTCCAGCTTCTCGGGGCCCAGCTGCCGGCTGTACTTCAGGAAGTCCTTCATGACGGCGGCCAGGTCACTCTGCCACAGGAAGGAGTACCGGTCCAGACCCCCCTTCAGAAGATCCGCCTCCTCCTGCACCTGCAACAGGCGACGCATCACTTCCTGTTCCAACGCAGAGAGGTCCGGATTGTGCTGCAGGGACTCCTGATGGACAGAGACAGACAGACAGACAGACAGACAGTATATATATGGTTTAGAGCAGGATGTCCAAGAAGCAGAAACATGGTACGGGGCTGACTGTGGGATGTCACAGTGATGTTAAGGTCACCTGGTAGTTGCCGTGGCGACTCACAGAGATCCTGGGCGCCAAACTGGCGGCTGTATAAATGTCAGCGATGACGATGTTCAGGAGGTCCGAGAGGCCGCCGCCCAATGACGGCTCAAACACACTTCCTGTTTCCTGCAGCTGCAGACTGACGGCCATAAACACAGAGCTGCAGCTCTACACACACACACACACACACACACACACACACACACACACACACACAGAATGGTGTGTTACCACTGAGGTGGGGTGAATATTTGGAAAGATGTCGGGAAAATGCGATAAAAACATCCAAAAAGCAACAAGAACTAAGACCACCAAGATGTAGAAAAAACTGAAAAATGCAACAAAAACATCCCAGGTGTCTGTGTGTCTCTGTGTGTGTGTGTGTGTCTGTGTCTCTGTGTGTGTGTGTGTCTGTCTGTGTCTCTGTGTGTGTGTGTGTCTGTGTCTCTGTGTGTGTGTGTGTCTGTCTCTGTGTGTGTGTGTGTGTGTCTGTGTCTCTGTGTGTGTGTGTGTCTGTGTCTCTGTGTGTGTGTGTGTGTCTGTCTCTGTGTGTGTGTGTGTGTGTGTGTCTGTGTCTCTGTGTGTGTGTGTGTCTGTGTCTCTGTGTGTGTGTGTGTGTCTGTCTCTGTGTGTGTGTGTGTGTGTCTGTGTCTCTGTGTGTGTACCTCTGGGTTCATGTTGTCAGAGAGGAAGTGCAGCGATCGCAGCAGCAGCTGCAACAGTCCGTCCTGGACTTTGTCGTCGATGTGGTCCAGATATCTGATCCAGGACTCGGAGGATTCCTCAGCTGCGTACAGACTCCTGTTCACCTGAAGACACATCAACACTTCTCCATCAACACCTGTCTCTCCTCCTCCATCAACACCTGTCTCTCCTCCTCCATCAACACCTCTCTCTCCTCCATCAACACCTCTCTTTCCTCCTCCATCAACACCTCTCTCTCCTCCTCCATCAACACCTCTCTCTCCTCCTCCATCAACACCTCTCTCTCCTCCTCCATCAACACCTCTCTCTCCTCCTCCATCAACACCTCTCTCTCCTCCTCCATCAACACCTCTCTCTCCTCCTCCATCAACACCTCTCTCTCCTCCTCCATCAACACCTGTCTCTCCTCCTCCATCAACACCTGTCTCTCCTCCTCCATCAACACCTCTCTCTCCTCCTCCATCAACACCTCTCTCTCCTCCTCCATCAACACCTCTCTCTCCTCCTCCATCAACACCTCTCTCTCCTCCTCCATCAACACCTCTCTCTCCTCCTCCATCAACACGTGTCTCTCCTCCTCCATCAACACCTGTCTCTCCTCCTCCATCAACACCTCTCTCTCCTCCTCCATCAACACCTCTCTCTCCTCCTCCATCAACACGTGTCTCTCCTCCTCCATCAACACCACTCTCTCCTCCTCCACCTCTCTCTCCTCCACCAACACGTGTCTCTCCTCCTCCCTCAACACCTTTCTCTCCTCCTCCATCAACACCTCTCTCCCCTCCTCCTCCATCAACACCTCTCTCCCCTCTTCCTCCATCAACACCTATCTCTCCTCCTCCATCAACACCTGTCTCTCTTCCTGCTCCTCCTCCATCAACACCTATCTCTCCTCCTCCATCAACACCTGTCTTTCCTCCTGCTTCTCCTCCATCAACACCTGTATTTCCTCCTGCTCCTCCTCCATCAACACCTGTCTTTCTTCCTACTCCTCCTCCTCACCCCCAATTTCCTGAGGACAGGAAGTCGAGCACAGAAAGCAAAACATCCGGGTGATTTTCAAAATAAAACACCCCATGCTCACGGCGGATCACATCTCCTGCACTCCACCTCCAGCTCAGAGCTGCTCTTCAGCTGTCAGACATGGCCGCAGCCGTTCAGGTGGGTGTTGACGGAGGGCGACGGGTCAGGTGTTTCCTACCTGTGTGAGCCGGAGCAGCTCCTGTCCCTCGTCTCTGAGTCGTCGGCAGCTCTGCTCTGTGGCTCCGCCCTCCAGCAGCGAGTCAGCTGATCGCTGCAGCAGCTGAAGCTCCGCCCATCCCTGCAGGTGCAGACAGACTTATCTTCCAAAAGCTCAGAGTTACACACACTAAATCTTTACTTATGGGCGCCCGGGAGGCTCAGCTGGTAGAGCGGGCGCCCATATATAGAGCTTTACTCCTCCTTAGCTCGGACCTGCGGCCCTTTGCTGCATGTTGTCCCCCCCTCCCCTTTCATGTCTTCAGCTATCCTATCAAAATAAAGGCCGAAAATGCCCAAAAAAATCTTTAAAATATTTATTTATGATGCTACAGTATTTATTATTTATATAAATAATATATTTATTTTCTATATATAAAATTTATATATATTATTTATTATTTATATATTTAATCCTACGAAAGGAAAAGATCAAATTTAAGACCTTGGTGAATTAAGTGTATGAGCATGAAGACATCTCCAGACAGCAGCCAGCCCAGGACGCTGGTTACTTCATTCATGTGGTTACCGTGGTAACAGACTGAGGACAGCAGGGGGGTTCTGCAGACCCTTAACCAGTGGATTCGGTATTGGGCCAAACCCCAGAAGCATGGACTGGGTGCAGGAAGGTGATATGTTGACGAGAGACTGACCTGTATGATCCGCGTCATGGCATCCATGTTGGCTCTGGCCTGGCTCACTGCGGCGTGGAAGACCATCACTCTCCGTCTCTGCTGCTCCACCAGCTGCAGGACACCTGGTTACCCAGCAACAGGTACACAACATCCATCACCTGGTTACCCAGCAACAGGTACACAACATCCATCACCTGGTTACCCAGCAACAGGTACACAACATCCAAACCAAATTAGAGAATAATACCAAGACAGCGCTAGCAACCTTGTAACTGAAAACACATTTAATTCATTTAATAACCTCATTTATTATTATTAATTAATTAATTATTTATTTATTATAATTATTTTAGGAATTATGCATCTCACCCTTCTACAATATGCATCTATTATTAATATTATTATTCATATCATTATTCACAATGCTTTTCAGGTTGTATGGCTTTTAAAATCCCTTCCCTGTGTGTCCTCCCTGAAGGAGACTCTGTTAGTCTCTCAGGACAATGCCATGGAGTCTGAAGGAGACTCTGTTGGTCTCTCAGGACAATGCCATGGAGTCTGAAGGAGACTCTGTTAGTCTCTCAGGACAATGCCATGGAGTCTGAAGGAGACTCTGTTAGTCTCTCAGGACAATGCCATGGAGTCTGAAGGAGACTCTGTTAGTCTCTCAGGACAATGCCATGGAGTCTGAAGGAGACTCTGTTAGTCTCTCAGGACAATGCCATGGAGTCTGAAGGAGACTCTGTTAGTCTCTCAGGACAATGCCATGGAGTCTGAAGGAGACTCTGTTAGTCTCTCAGGACAATGCCATGGAGTCTGAAGGAGACTCTGTTAGTCTCTCAGGACAATGCCATGGAGTCTGAAGGAGACTCTGTTAGTCTCTCAGGACAATGCCATGGAGTCTGAAGGAGACTCTGTTGGTCTCTCAGGACAATGCCATGGAGTCTGAAGGAGACTCTGTTAGTCTCTCAGGACAATGCCATGGAGTCTGAAGGAGACTCTGTTAGTCTCTCAGGACAAAGCCATGGAGTCTGAAGGAGACTCTGTTAGTCTCTCAGGACAATGCCATGGAGTCTGAAGGAGACTCTGTTAGTCTCTCAGGACAATGCCATGGAGTCTGAAGGAGACTCTGTTGGTCTCTCAGGACAATGCCATGGAGTCTGAAGGAGACATGTGTTCAGTGTTACATATTAAAGCAGGTCCAGGGTCAGGAAGAGGCTCCTACTTGTCTGTAAGGTGCAAAACTCGTCATTTTCTCCTCTAGGGGAAACAGGACATAAGACGGGATGCTCCCGTTGTAATTTGGCAAGGCGTGGTCCCGCTGTTACTGCGTTAGCTCTGAAAACCGTCTTCCCGCTTGCTTATTCTCTGCAGGGAATAATTCATCTCACCGAGTTCTAACCCTGGACTCAGCTGTGCAGCTTCTTTATTGTGTAAAACTATTGTGTTGAACAGAAACCGCCACAACACGATGTAATTACCGTACACACTCCTTATATTTCTTTATTTATATTTCTACTCTGATATTTATACACTCGTGCAACTGTAACACAGAACTTCCCTTCGGGGATCAATAAAGTATTTCAGATTCTGATTCTTTGCTGGGGCTTGGACCATAAATCAGACTTCACGCCAGAACCAAAGGACCCGGGTCTAGCAGATTTGTTCTGTTTGTGGTGATCTGTGTGTCACCTTCACAGCTCCAGGTGGTCCTCTGCAGGTCCGACAGAGTTCGGTTCAGGTCCTGCAGCTGGTTCTGGGTCAGAGGAATCTCCTCCTGCAGCGCGTCACTCACCACCTGTAATGGAGGAATTACATTTAATCATAATTTCATACGAATAGAAACAAAAAAAAAGCAGTGACGGGTTCAGAAAACAGTCTGACTCAAATCTTAACTTCAAATAATAACGATAAAATGTTTAACAGGCTCCGTTTCTAAGCTAGAGGGAGACGACGGTATCATGTCAAACTAGAACGGCCTCAAAAACAAAGTCTAATGGGCCGTGCCTTCTTCTGCTCTGGAGACATGGGGACAGGGACCTGGCTGTAGCAGGACATGGGGACCGGTACCTGGGACATGGGGACAGGGACCTGGCTGTAGCAGGACATGGGGACAGTTACCTGGTTGTAGCAGGACATGGGGACAGGTACCTGGGACATGGGGACAGGTACCTGGTTGTAGCAGGACATGAGGACAGGTACCTGGGACATGGGGACAGTTACCTGGTTGTAGCAAGACATGGGGACAGGTACCTGGGACATGGGGACAGGTACCTGGGACATGGGGACAGGTACCTGGTTGTAGCAGGACATGGGGACAAGTACCTGGGACATGGGGACAGGGACCTGGCTGTAGCAGTACATGGGGACAGGTACCTGGGACATGGGGACAGGGACCTGGCTGTAGCAGGACATGGGGACAGTTACCTGGGACATGGGGACAGGTACCTGGTTGTAGCAGGACATGAGGACAGGTACCTGGGACATGGGGACAGGGACCTGGCTGTAGCAGGACATGGGGACAGTTACCTGGGACATGGGGACAGGTACCTGGTTGTAGCAGGACATGAGGACAGGTACCTGGGACATGGGGACAGGGACCTGGCTGTAGCAGGACATGGGGACAGTTACCTGGGACATGGGGACAGGTACCTGGTTGTAGCAGGACATGGTGTGACTCAGGACCAGGTAGCTCTGTGTGATGTCATCTCTGCAGGTGTAGAGTCGAGCGGCGTGCGGGTGGAGCTCCACGTCTGTCTCTCTGCTCACGTACCGGAGCTGCCTCAGCACTGACTCCAGCTAAAAGGACACACACACACACACACACACACACACACACACACACACACACACACCAAGATTTCTAAATGTAGAAACATGTGTCTGAACAGTCCAGAAGTTATTCCATATTTATGAGAAGAGCGTCCAGGCGTTTGAGTTGTCCCGGCTGTCCCGTAACGATAAGGAGCCGTAGACAGAAACAACGCTTTAAACAACGACCTCGTTGTTGGGCCGCCAGAGAGCTCCCTTCTCCATCAATTCAATTTTATTTATGGTATCAAATCAAAACGAGTTATCTCGGACACTTTACAGATAGAGCAGGTCTAGACCACTCTATAATTTACAGATAGAGCAGGTCTAGACCGCTCTATAATTTACAGATATAGCAGGTCTAGACCGCTCTATAATCTACAGATAGAGCAGGTCTAGACCACTCTATAATTTACAGATATAGCAGGTCTAGACCGCTCTATAATCTACAGATAGAGCAGGTCTAGACCGCTCTATAATCTACAGATAGAGCAGGTCTAGACCGCTCTATAATTTACAGATAGAGCAGGTCTAGACCACTCTATAATTTACAGATAGAGCAGGTCTAGACCGCTCTATAATTTACAGATAGAGCAGGTCTAGACCGCTCTATAATTTACAGATAGAGCAGGTCTAGACCGCTCTATAATCTACAGATAGAGCAGGTCTAGACCGCTCTATAATTTACAGATAGAGCAGGTCTAGACCGCTCTATAATTTACAGATAGAGCAGGTCTAGACCGCTCTATAATTTACAGATAGAGCAGGTCTAGACCGCTCTATAATCTACAGATAGAGCAGGTCTAGACCGCTCTATAATTTACAGATAGAGCAGGTCTAGACCGCTCTATAATTTACAGATAGAGCAGGTCTAGACCGCTCTATAATTTACAGATAGAGCAGGTCTAGACCGCTCTATAATCTACAGATAGAGCAGGTCTAGACCGCTCTATAATCTACAGATAGAGCAGGTCTAGACCGCTCTATAATCTACAGATAGAGCAGGTCTAGACCGCTCTATAATCTACAGATAGAGCAGGTCTAGACCGCTCTATAATTTACAGATAGAGCAGGTCTAGACCGCTCTATAATTTACAGATAGAGCAGGTCTAGACCGCTCTATAATCTACAGATAGAGCAGGTCTAGACCGCTCTATAATTTACAGATAGAGCAGGTCTAGACCGCTCTATAATTTACAGATAGAGCAGGTCTAGACCGCTCTATAATTTACAGATAGAGCAGGTCTAGACCGCTCTATAATTTACAGATAGAGCAGGTCTAGACCGCTCTATAATTTACAGATAGAGCAGGTCTAGACAACATGAGAGTTAACCTGTATTGATGTTTTGTTTTTATTTGTTTTTTTGCTTCTTCCTGCCATGGTCTAAAATCATCTGGCCAAAGGACTACGGTTGAAAATTAGCCGACTGGCTAACACTGGCACATTTACACAAATGTTGATTAATGTGTGTATAATGTCCTTGATAAAAACAAAAATACAAAAAGTAAAAATACTTAAAATACAAAATATGGGGTGATGCAGCAGCCGTCCCAGCCCTACATTGTAGCAATGATAGTTAGCTTGTTGCTAGCCAAACCCATAAGTTAGAGTGTGTGTGTGTGTGTGTGTCGCCTGATGACGAGCGTCAGCCTCAGCCAATCAATGAGCTTAAGGCGTTTTAGCTTTTCCTCTGACTGACCTTGTGGCTGCAGCTGACTCCCAGCATGCCTTGCTGGTTGTGTTGTAGCAGAGGTTGCTCCAGGATGAATCCACAGTCTGAGTCCAGCTGCAAGCTCCAGGCGGACCTCACGCCGTCTCCAAAGTCCTGCAGGGCGTCCACAATCCGCTGGAACCTTGGCAGAACATGCTGGGACAACCCTGAGTCCTGGTACCTGTACACAACACACACAACGTCATAAAGACCAGCAGGTCCCTGAACACAACACGGCCTCTCTGTATCTATCTGTGTGTGTGTGCGCGCGTGTGTGTGAGTCTCTCTGTGTGTCCCTGTTTCTGTATCTGTTTGTGTGTCTCTGAGTGTGTGCGTATCTGTGTCTGCATCTCTCTGTGTGTGTGTCTCTGTGTGTGTGTGTTCCTACAGGTGCTGAGCAGCAGTGAAGTGTCCCAGCGTGTGTGTGTGTCTCTGTGTGTGTGTGTTCCTACAGGTGCTGAGCAGCAGTGAAGTGTCCCAGCGTGTGTGTGTGTCTCTGTGTGTCTCTCTGTGTGTGTGTCCCTACAGGTGCTGAACAGCAGTGAAGTGTCCCAGCGTGTCCTCAGCTCTGCGGCGGAGCTGGCGGCTCCAGCAGAGTCCGGCTGCAGCGGTGGGGGGGAACCGGCTGAACGTGTCCGGTTTGTCCCTCTGACTCATTAACAGGCGCGCCGTCTGATCCAGGTCCTCCAGAATCATGTCCACCAGGCGCAGCAGGTGGGGACGCAGCTGGTCCTGGATCAGAGGGCGGTCCAGGATGAACTCGAACATCTTCACCGGCTGGAACGCATCAGACCAGAATCACCACTCGGACTACACACTGGGCTATGGTGTTCAATCCCGGGCCAAGACAATATATAATCATATTATATTGTTTTTAATAATAATATTATATAATAATATAATATTGGTATTATAGGTTCTACTTAGGGCTGGGCAACATGGAGAAAATCAAATATCCCGATGTGTCGCCTTTTAGGCATTATGTTGTATAGGCTTTTATTTTGAAATGTTTCATGCTTAAGGAGTTCCAGGGGTCAGTTTCCTGCTAGAGACAGACCAACATCCACAGCGTACATGCTGCAGAGGCAACGCTGTAAGATGATAATCTCATATTTCTAATTATAATGTAAATGTTAAGATGCATTTTTACAGCAAAAAGGCATTTGATGACTAATTAAAAAGGTTTAATTTCCAAATATTTCCATCGGACTCAGTTTTGTATCCTGTGTTTTGTTACAGTCTCTTCACTCACGATCTACTACGACTCGTCGTTTTCACGAAGACTTTAGCTAGTTGCACAGCTACAAATATGCAGAAATAACATCATGATGCTGATTTGTAAAAACTCTGAATTCATACATTTGATAATTTCCTGTAGCGGAAATAATCCTACCACAGCCAATAAAACTATACCACGCCATCACTATATATATATATATATATATATATATATATATCACTACACTATATATTATATTATACTAATACTGCACTATACTATACTAATACTGCACTAAGGTTTATCTAGATATTTAACATTACTATTTAAGCAGTTGCACATTTTTATATTCCCATCTTATATATTCACATATTATTCTTGTATTTTATCCTAGTATTATTTCATGTATATCGTATTCTAGTATTTCATTATATTTATATTCTGTGCGACTGATTTTGCTGCTGGAACATTATAATATCCCATTTTACTGGGATCAATATCTATCTATCAATCTCTCTGTCTCTATCCATCCATCTCTCTCTCTCTCTCTCTCTCTCCATCCATCCATCTCTCTCCATCCATCCATCTCTCTCTTTCTTTCTCTCTCTCTCTCTCCATCCATCCATCTCTCTCTCTCTCCCCATCCATCCATCCATCCATCCATCTCTCTCTCTCTCTCCATCCATCCATCCATCTCTCTCTCTCTCTCCATCCATCCATCCATCCATCCATCCATCCATCCATCCATCCATCCATCCATCCATCTCTCTTTTCATCCATCCATCTCTCTCTCCATCCATCCATCCATCCCTATGGATAGAGGGAAAGCCTGGTACTTTTGCTGCAGAGGTGACAGAGCAGCAGTCCTCCAAAGCTCCACTGAGGACGGACACCAAGCGCCTCTCCAGGTCCGATACCTGAGCCTGGAACTGGTCCAGCTGCAGCTGGAAGTTCTGCAGGAGGTGGAGGAGGAGGAGGAGGAGGAGGAGGAAGACGAGGCTGGACTTATATCAGATTAACATGCAGGAAATTGTGGTTGTGTTTCAGTTGCATTGATTTTATGGTACAAAAATGAAGATAATATACTGTATGTACAACAAGTAGAACTATTCAGAGGTTATTGGACCCGTCCAGTTTAAACGAACAATAAACAAATAATAACACAACACTATTTATTCCAGCATCCTTTGCACTAGGCTCTATAATTAAAATAATAACTATCATAATCATACTTTACTCCTGCATACTTTGCACTCTTCATTGCAGTATTGTCTCAACCTGTGTAGTGTGTGTATGTATCACGCATGTCACCTGGTCCTCGGGGTCGGTGGGGTCACGAGTGAAGTCTGACAGAACGGTCACATGACACAGGAAGTCCTGATACACTCCCTGAACGACGTCAGACCACATCCTGCCTCGTACACCCGACAGCACCGTCTGGTCCAACTTGTACAGCTGCAGGCTCACACTGAACATCTCCTGCGGGGGGGAGGGGAAGAGGAGAAAGAAAGACTGTTGTCTGTGTGTGTATGTCTGCCTGTGTGTCTGTCTCTGCCTGTGTGTCTGTCTGTCTGTCTGTCTGCCTGTGTGTCTGTCTCTGCCTGTGTGTCTGTCTCTGACTGTGTGTCTGTCTGTCTGTCTGTCTGTGTGTGTGTCTGTCTGTGTGTGTGTGTGTCTGTCTCTGTGTGTGTATGTCTGCCTGTGTGTCTGTCTCTGTATGTGTGTCTGTCTGTGTGTGTGTTTGTTTGTGTGTCTGTGAGTGCGTGCGTGTAAGTGTCTGTGTGTGCATGTTTATGTGTGTCTGTGTGTGCATGTGTGTGTGTGTGTACCTGGATACTGTGCATATGTAGCAGGAAGTTGTCCAGCTGGAAGAAGACCAGGTGTGAAGGGAAGTCCCAGCAGCTCTGCTACAGTCAGATACACACTGCTGAATCACCACCACCACCACAACAACAACAACAACAACAACAACATGTGATGTGACCTAGGTCATCTCCATTAGAGCCTCTGTGTCTACAGGCTGGTGCTGATGAGTAATGAGCCCTGGGGCCCATTAGTTTTGTCTTGTCGTGGTTCATGTCTGAAATAAGCATCACACTTCGTGAGAAAAACATCGTGGCAGAGAATCGTGATGTCAGTCCTCAGCTAAAAAATAGCGATTCCTATTTTTGCGTGAATGGTGCAGGCCTAGTGTGCAGTGGTACCTGCTGATCCTCCAGCTGGGTCCTGCTCTGGTGGTACGCCTGTTTGAGGGTCTGCAGGGTCCAGATCACCAGTCTGACATCATCCAGCATCGGGCCTGGGTCAGACACCAGGCAACGCATCACCTCCTTTCCACGCAGGAACTTCCTGCTCTGCAGCAGCAGAACATAATGAAGACAATGAAGCAATTGTCTGTGTGTGTCTCTCTGTATGTGTGTGTGTCTCCCTCTCTCTGTATGTATGTGTGTGTGTGTGTGTGTGTGTCTCTCTCTGTATGTATGTGTGTGTGTGTCTCTCTGTATGTGTGTGTGTCTCCCTCTCTCTGTATGTATGTGTGTGTGTGTGTGTGTCTCTCTATCTGTATGTGTCTGTGTGTGTATGTATGAGTGTGTGTGTGCACCATCTGTATGAAGAGGTTGCAGATCTCCTGCAGCAGGACCACCATCCTGCAGGTTTTACAGTAGAACTCAGACCTGATCCACAACAGACGCACTTCCTCCATCACAGCCGCCATGTTGTCCCCTAGCTGCCAATCACAAGACAGAGTGATGAGGATCTTCTCACCTGTACAGGACCAGGATCGGGTCTCCTGCTGGTCTCTAATGGCTACACCTACACTAGCCCAACTAATCTCCACACTAGGCTCGTTGAGATGAGCAGAATCAATCTAACAGCTGATTGGTCCAGAACCGACTCAACATGATGACCTTTTATATCAACTTTTATAGATTTTAACTGCTCTTCCAAACCCTTCATCTTTCTTACTGTTTTATTAATGTATATAGATGCTCTCAGGACTGTGCACCACGTCCCCCTCTTTTTCTTCTTCTTCTGCACTACTTACATTTTGTAATAATATATATTTTTATATTCCGTGTTGACACTGTAAAGGTTTTGCTTCCATCTCGTTGTGTATAATGACACTAAAGGCTTTCTATTCTATTCTCTATCCGACGTGGAGCATTATGGGAGCTACTCTGTCATTATTAGAACACCCGGAGACCGGGACCAGCTGATATTTGGGTCTGATACCATTTTATTGAATCAGAATCACACCACAGTGTTTCTGGGACTTCCTGTTCAGCCTGAAGGCAGCTGGAGTCAGCAGGAGACTTGAGATCAGACTTTAGCCCCACGTTACTCTGTGAAGGTGAAATGTGAAAGCAGAGATTTAATTTCTTGGAGCGAGGACGACGTAGAACCGATAAGACTGACGGCAGCGTCCCAAGCGTCTCGTTTCCGTCCAGACTACAAAGTTTTTACCCACAACGGGGGCAGCAGTGTTTCCAAATGTCTCCCGTTTAGGGCTTGGAAACGCCGCAGGAGTAAATGTAGCATGTAGCATTAGCATGTAGCATTAACATGTAGCCTCCACAGACTGACTGAAGCTCAGCTACCTGCTGGTACTCCATCTGCTCCACCTGCTCCAACTTCTCCTGCACAGGACCCAGATTCAGAGTCACATCTTCACCCTCCTTCAGACCTGAGACAGAGAGGACAGAGAACAGACAGGACAGAATGTAAAGAGAAGACAGAGAAGACAGAAGGAGAGAGAGGACAGAGGATAGAGAAGACAGAGAGTATAGAAAGGACAGAGGACAAAGAGGACAGAGAAGATGGAGGACAAAGAAGACGGAGGACAGAAAGGACAGGTGTGTTTCAAGCAACAGGTTTTAGAGTGAGTCATATTTTCTCATATTTCCATATCTCCAGTTAGCTTTTAGCACTGACCTAATGTGGGCCTACGGAGTCGGTCTCATATCTTTTAAATTCTTAATTTCCTAGTTCTGTCTATCATTCTGTTATCACGCTATGTCCGGCCCCAAAGAAGACCCTGGCCACCGTCTAAACAACTTGTCTGCTGGGAACCCCAGGACATTTGTACCTTCCTGGACGTCTCTGTAGATGTCTCTCAGAGTTGCCCAGTAGACGCTCTCTGCCTTCTGGACGATGGAGGCCACCTGCTGAGCTCTGCTGCTCATCAACTGGACACACAACGAATCATGAAACCCAGAAACCACACAAGACAAACTGAAACAAGTGAAAAGACCAAAACTGTGAAAGAAGTTGAATGAGCATTTAAAATGGAGGAAACCCGGAAAGAAAAGGTGTATGAACTGAAGGAAGATGGCAGTGTGTGAGCTACAAGACCTCACAACTGACTCCTGTCACGTTTGAAATCCATCGGATTAAAAGGTGGAGAGACATGCACATAACAGACAGACAGGCAGAAAGACAGACACACAGAGAGACAGGCAGACACGCAGAGAGACAGGCAGACACGCAGAGAGACAGGCAGACACACACAGAGAGACAGGCAGAGAGACAGACACACAGAGAGACAGGCAGACACACATAGAGAGACAGGCAGAGAGACAGACACACAGAGAGACAGGCAGACACACAGAGAGAGACAGGCAGACACACACACACAGAGAGACAGGCAGACACACATAGAGAGACAG
This sequence comes from Percina caprodes, assembly GCA_013375575.1. Classification (NCBI taxonomy): domain Eukaryota; kingdom Metazoa; phylum Chordata; class Actinopteri; order Perciformes; family Percidae; genus Percina; species Percina caprodes. The sequence continues at coordinate 206,997 of JABXJD010000368.1, read as the reverse complement.
GCAGAGAGACAGACACACAGAGAGACAGGCAGACACACAGAGAGAGACAGGCAGACACACACACACAGAGAGACAGGCAGAGAGACAGGCAGACACACACAGAGACAGGCAGACACATAACAGACAGACAGGCAGAAAGACAGACACACAGAGAGACAGACAGACACGCAGAGAGACAGGCAGACACGCAGAGAGACAGGCAGACACACACAGAGAGACAGGCAGAGAGACAGACACACAGAGAGACAGGCAGACACACACAGAGAGACAGGCAGACACACACAGAGAGACAGGCAGACACACATAGAGAGACAGGCAGAGAGACAGGCAGACACACACAGAGAGACAGGCAGAGAGACAGACACACAGAGAGACAGGCAGACACACAGAGAGAGACAGGCAGACACACACACACAGAGAGACAGGCAGAGAGACAGGCAGACACACACAGAGACAGGCAGACACATAACAGACAGACAGGCAGAAAGACAGACACACAGAGAGACAGACAGACACGCAGAGAGACAGGCAGACACGCAGAGAGACAGGCAGACACACACAGAGAGACAGGCAGGCACACACAGAGAGACAGGCAGAGAGACAGGCAGACACACACAGAGACAGGCAGACACACACACAGAGAGACAGGCATAGAGACAGACAGACAGGCAGACACACACAGAGAGACAGGCAGAGAGACAGACAGAGAGACAGGCAGAGAGACAGACAGATGTCCCTGCTACTTATAGATAGATTATGAAACAGTGTACTATGTGATATAAAGACCTGCTGCTGGATGAAGTGCAGGTTGTTCAGTCTGGTCCTCCAGAAGTTAAACTCCTCTGAGGGAAGCGGCTTCAGTCCGTCCAGAACTGGCTGAGACGAGTCCTGCTTCAAGAACTCTGACACAAGCTCCGCCCACTCTATGATCGTTGAATCACAGGCGTGGAGCAGCTTCACGTCCGACAACTTCCTGTTAGAGGAGAAAAGACAAAGTTTCACCAAAACAACATGGCTAAGGGATACAGCTACTGCAAAAATACGCTAACGCCTCACAAAATATAGGCTAACATAACAATGTATGGGACAATAATAATAATGGGAATTGTTTCTGGAAATCACAACCCAGTCCGGTCTAGACCTGCTCTTTATGGAAAGACCTGGGAGAAAAATAACAACCCAGAGTCTGGTCTAGACCTGCTCTTTATGAAACACCTGGGAGATAAATAACATCCCAGAGTCCGGTCTAGACCTGCTCTTTATGAAAGATCTGGGAGATAAATAACATCCCAGAGTCCGGTCTAGACCTGCTCTTTATGGAAATACCTGGGAGATAAATAACATCCCAGAGTCCGGTCTAGACCTGCTCTTTATGGAAATACCTGGGAGATAAATAACATCCCAGAGTCCGGTCTAGACCTGCTCTTTATGGAAAGACCTGGGAGATAAATAACATCCCAGAGTCCGGTCTAGACCTGCTCTTTATGGAAAGACCTGGGAGATAAATAACATCCCAGAGTCTGGTCTAGACCTGCTCTTTATGGAAAGACCTGGGAGAAAAATAACAACCCAGAGTCCGGTCTAGACCTGCTCTTTATGGAAAGACCTGGGAGATAAATAACATCCCAGAGTCCGGTCTAGACCTGCTCTTTATGAAAGACCTGGGAGAAAAATAACATCCCAGAGTCCGGTCTAGACCTGCTCTTTATGAAACACCTGGGAGATAAATAACATCCCAGAGTCCGGTCTAGACCTGCTCTTTATGGAAAGACCTGGGAGATAAATAAAATCCCAGAGTCCGGTCTAGACCTGCTCTTTATGGAAAGACCTGGGAGAAAAATAACATCCCAGAGTCCGGTCTAGACCTGCTCTTTATGGAAAGACCTGGGAGATAAATAACATCCCAGAGTCCGGTCTAGACCTGCTCTTTATGGAAAGACCTGGGAGATAAATAACATCCCAGAGTCCGGTCTAGACCTGCTCTTTATGGAAAGACCTGGGAGAAAATAACATCCCAGAGTCCGGTCTAGACCTGCTCTTTATGGAAAGACCTGGGAGATAAATAACATCCCAGAGTCCGGTCTAGACCTGCTCTTTATGGAAAGACCTGGGAGAAAAATAACATCCCAGAGTCCGGTCTAGACCTGCTCTTTAGGAAAAGATCTAGGATACATGTTACCTAGCCAAAATGTTCTATTAATAGAACATTTTGGCAAAAATAATAATTTAGCCAAAACGTTCCGGATTATGGTCTAGTACTTAAACCTACTATTACATTTATTTTTTGCGAGTTTGACCGTGTTCAGGAGTTCCTTGGTAACTGTTGACCTGTTCGTCCCCTCCAGCTCTCCCGTCTGATGGTGGTCTGAGGTCTTACCCGCTTTCAGTGTCACGGAGAGGATCACCCTGGGGAGCACCCTCATGGACTGCCTCGTCAAGCAGAGCATCTTCGTGGACTGTGTTGCCGGGTTGATTTGCGTCCCCGAGGACGTTGGGGTGAGGCAGGAAGATCCGCCCCTCTATCTGAGCCTTTATCACCAGCGCCTCGTTCTTCTGGTGCTCCATGAGCCTCAGAGCCTCCTTGGCCACGCCGGACTCCCAGCTGCTACTGTTCTCCAAGTTGCTCAATAACGAGCACACCACCTGAGGGGGAGAAGACACGCGCTTAGCCTCCTGCTGTGAGCAACAGCCTGAACTTACCTAGCTTTAATGTTAGCCCTAGCTTCCAACTAGCCTTAATTACAGACATATACACGTATTTATATCTATTAGCCTTAATGTTAGCCCTAGCTTCCAACTAGCCTTAATTAGAGACATATACACGTATTTATATCTATTAGCCTTAATGTTAGCCCTAGCTTCCAACTAGCCTTAATTACAGACATATACACGTATTTATATCTATTAGCCTTAATGTTAGCCCTAGCTTCCAACTAGCCTTAATTACAGACATATACACGTATTTATATCTATTAGCCTTAATGTTAGCCCTAGCTTCCAACTAGCCTTAATTACAGACATTTACACGTATTTATATCTATTAGCTTTAATGTTAGCCCTAGCTTCCAACTAGCCTTGATTAGAGACATATACACGTATTTATATCTATTAGCCTTAATGTTAGCCCTAGCTTCCAACTAGCCTTAATTAGAGACATATATACATATTTATATCTATTAGCCTTAATGTTAGCCCTAGCTTCCAACTAGCCTTGATTAGAGACATATATACATATTTATATCTATTAGCCTTAATGTTAGCCCTAGCTTCCAACTAGCCTTAATTACAGACATATATACATATTTATATCTATTAGCCTTAATGTTAGCCCTAGCTTCCAACTAGCCTTAATTAGAGACATATACACGTATTTATATCTATTAGCTTTAATGTTAGCCCTAGCTTCCAACTAGCCTTAATTACAGACATATATACATATTTATATCTATTAGCCTTAATGTTAGCCCTAGCTTCCAACTAGCCTTAATTAGAGACATATACACGTATTTATATCTATTAGCTTTAATGTTAGCCCTAGCTTCCAACTAGCCTTGATTAGAGACATATATACATATTTATATCTATTAGCCTTAATGTTAGCCCTAGCTTCCAACTAGCCTTGATTAGAGACATATATACATATTTATATCTATTAGCCTTAATGTTAGCCCTAGCTTCCAACTAGCCTTAATTACAGACATATATACATATTTATATCTATTAGCCTTAATGTTAGCCCTAGCTTCCAACTAGCCTTAATTACAGACATATATACATATTTATATCTATTAGCCTTAATGTTAGCCCTAGCTTCCAACTAGCCTTAATTACAGACATATATACATATTTATATCTATTAGCCTTAATGTTAGCCCTAGCTTCCAACTAGCCTTGATTAGAGACATATACACGTATTTATATCTATTAGCTTTAATGTTAGCCCTAGCTTCCAACTAGCCTTGATTAGAGACATATATACATATTTATATCTATTAGCTTTAATGTTAGCCCTAGCTTCCAACTAGCCTTAATTACAGACATATATACATATTTATATCTATTAGCCTTAATGTTAGCCCTAGCTTCCAACTAGCCTTAATTACAGACATATATACATATTTATATCTATTAGCCTTAATGTTAGCCCTAGCTTCCAACTAGCCTTAATTACAGACATATATACATATTTATATCTATTAGCCTTAATGTTAGCCCTAGCTTCCAACTAGCCTTGATTAGAGACATATACACGTATTTATATCTATTAGCCTTAATGTTAGCCCTAGCTTCCAACTAGCCTTAATTAGAGACATATACACGTATTTATATCTATTAGCTTTAATGTTAGCCCTAGCTTCCAACTAGCCTTAATTACAGACATATATACATATTTATATCTATTAGCCTTAATGTTAGCCCTAGCTTCCAACTAGCCTTAATTAGAGACATATACACGTATTTATATCTATTAGCTTTAATGTTAGCCCTAGCTTCCAACTAGCCTTGATTAGAGACATATATACATATTTATATCTATTAGCCTTAATGTTAGCCCTAGCTTCCAACTAGCCTTGATTAGAGACATATATACATATTTATATCTATTAGCCTTAATGTTAGCCCTAGCTTCCAACTAGCCTTAATTACAGACATATATACATATTTATATCTATTAGCCTTAATGTTAGCCCTAGCTTCCAACTAGCCTTAATTACAGACATATATACATATTTATATCTATTAGCCTTAATGTTAGCCCTAGCTTCCAACTAGCCTTAATTACAGACATATATACATATTTATATCTATTAGCCTTAATGTTAGCCCTAGCTTCCAACTAGCCTTGATTAGAGACATATACACGTATTTATATCTATTAGCTTTAATGTTAGCCCTAGCTTCCAACTAGCCTTGATTAGAGACATATATACATATTTATATCTATTAGCCTTAATGTTAGCCCTAGCTTCCAACTAGCCTTAATTACAGACATATATACATATTTATATCTATTAGCCTTAATGTTAGCCCTAGCTTCCAACTAGCCTTAATTACAGACATATATACATATTTATATCTATTAGCCTTAATGTTAGCCCTAGCTTCCAACTAGCCTTAATTACAGACATATATACATATTTATATCTATTAGCCTTAATGTTAGCCCTAGCTTCCAACTAGCCTTGATTAGAGACATATACACGTATTTATATCTATTAGCTTTAATGTTAGCCCTAGCTTCCAACTAGCCTTGATTAGAGACATATATACATATTTATATCTATTAGCCTTAATGTTAGCCCTGCTTAAAGTTATCTATGGGTGTGGCTTGAATGGATACAGCTAAAGTTACAGTTGGAATAAAATACCTTATTTTTAATATTTTGACCCAGGAAACACGCGTTGGGTCCTGGAGTGTTTAACCCAAACCATGATCATTTCCCTAAACTTTAAAAGTCGTTTTGGTGCCTTTAACATCAAACTCAACTGTCATCTGTACCGTTAGCTGTCTCCCTTCGAGCCTCGGCCGTTAGCCGTTAGCTAGCTAGCTGTCTCACCTCTTCGGAGACGGCGATGAAGAGGCTAATGGCGTCCTCTCTCATAACCTCTCGGATGAGTAACATTTCCCGGGCGTTATCTTTAGAGATAACTTCACGGCCGGTTTTGGACACACAGATGACTTTAGTTTGGACATTTTTAGGAAAGTTGAGTCCGACGAGGAGCCTGTTCTCGGAGTCCCGACTGATGAACAGGTTGGTGTAGTCCGGAGAGGAGAGGAAGCCGTTGAGGATCACTTGGTTGTCCTCCATTGTTACAAACTCCCGCCATCTTTCCGGGTCTAGCCTGAAACTCTTGGCCGTGAAGCTCCGGACGGGATCCAGACGTTCGTCTCTGCCGTCCATCTTTTAATAACGAGTTATAATATGTCTAATAACGAGTTATAATATGTCTAATAACGAGTTATAATATGTCTAATAACGAACGTCGTCGAACAAAAGCGACTTGTTAAAATCCGACCGTTTAACCGTTGGTTTAGTGAGCGCGAGCTGCTTTCAGCGTATCTTCTCCGCGTCATGAATACGTGACGTCATGTTGTCAAGTAAAAACGTTACCTTTTAATTGTAATTAAAATGTATTTCGTAATCGTTTAATTTAATTGGGAGAATTGGGGGGGGGTTACATTTATTTAATTTAATTTTTAAAAGAAAATCTTTAAATTTTAATTTTCACTAATGTTTATTTTTATTTACCAGTTTATTTTAATATTTTTTCAGCTATGTTTAAATACTTTATTTAATTAAGATTTAGTGTTAATGATGTCATGTTAACACCTTCTCTTTGCTCGTCTCCACAACAATTTATAATATTTATTATAAAAAACGAATTTATAAAATCCGACCGTTTATTTTCTTATAACGATCAGTTATAACCATTGACTGTATATTATTGATATTAATATTAACGGTCTATGGTTATAACACGTGATGGTTGCCTATGTAGTGTGTGTGTGTGTTTCTGCGTGTGTGCAAAAATGCGTGTGTTTCTGCGTGTGTGCATATATGCGTGTGTTTCTGCGTGCGTGCGTGCGTGCGTGCGTGTGTGTGAGAGAGAGAGAGAGAGAGAGAGAGAGAGAGAGAGAGAGAGAGTCTGTGTGTGTGATATCGGGCCGGTCCAGCAGGGGGCGATAGAATAGTTCCTCTGACCGGTTACCGGCGGACAAACAACACCAGACGAAGAGCAACTGAATAAGCGACTGTGATTGGTTGCGGGATCCTATAAAGACAGCAGGGCGCAGGCGCAGCTGTCTGTTAGCATTAGTAGAATGGACGTGGATCGGTTAGTACCCTTAAAGGCGCTTAACAGCCTCTGTAGTCGGTTACTGAGAGAAAGAAGTAGTCCGGGGAACCGACGGCTTGAGGTAGTTCATGCTCATTTTCGCTCCAGCTACCGTACTAACGGCAGCTCATGCTAGTATTAGCTCCAGCTACCGTGCTAACGGCAGCTCATGCTAGTGTTAGCTCCAGCTACCGTGCTAACGGCAGATCATGCTAATGTTAGCTCCAGCTAACGGCAGCTCCAGCTACCGTGCTAACGGCAGATAATGCTAATGTTAGCTCCAGCTAACGGCAGCTCCAGCTACCGTGCTAACGGCAGATAATGCTAATGTTAGCTCCAGCTAACGGCAGCTCCAGGCGCTACTGTGGACGGAGGTAAGTTTGTGTCTGAACTGTATATCTTTTGTATGTATATTGTTTGAAAAATGGACAAAGACGGATGTCCGTGTGGCGGGAAAACTTTGTAAAGATGGCGCCTGACTGTGCGTGTAACTTAAGTCGTTTTGAAACATTTGGCTTTGTGTTCCTCGTTTAGACATTAATACAGTGTAAAATACTGTTCTATAAGTAAAACTCATGTTAAGTGCCTCATTATTGAAGTTATTTAAAGTAGCTAATATTAAAGGACTTCTTGTTCAGCTTGATCGAGTGATTGTTGGCTAAACCCACCAGACGCCAAGTAAATCATCAGTACTTTTAGCGTTGTAAAATACGCTTCATTCAAAATGAACATAAACGAAATAAAACCATTAAAAGCCGTTTTAGGTCGTCTTTCAACTTTTCCAACCATCACAACTCTAGTTTTGGTTGAAGTAACCGGTTTTACCGATTTACATGTGAAAATATGTTTGCTCTAAACACGCTAAAACTCGTCGTGTTTTTAATGGAGTCTGGGTTTGGCGCTCAGCTGTTTGGGTGATGTGGTTTCCGTGGTGACGGACATGTTTCCTCTGAACGTTGTTACGTCCAGTAACATCAGCTGATATTTCAGAGTAGTAGGGAATGGTGTCTGTTTCTGCCTGGAAGTGATGACACGAAAGGCCGATTGAAGCCCCCCCCAGCAGTGTGTTCACAGAGGGGGGGCCGTGACAAAACTGTCCTGAAGCGTATTCTGATCCGGCAGCTAACCGGATCTAGTCTTTACAGGAGCCCTGGAAAAACTGCATTTGGTTTATAATATTCTCTCTCTCCCTCTCTCCCCCCCCCCCGCGCAGGTCTTACCTTTAACCTGGAGAATGGGGGGGAATTCTGCCCTGTTAACATCCTCTTCTCTGATTGGCTCTGACAGAACTGACTCCGCCTCCTGCTCTGTAAAGCTGTGATGTCAGACCCTCCAGCATGGCGGTGAGTGACATCACATCTGTGTGATGATGTAACATCTGCCGGGAGATGATGTGAACAAAAGGCCGAATTGTAGCGCCCCCCCAGGCAGAGTGTTCTCGGAGGGGTTCGCCATGACAAAGACGGACCGAAGCGTTCTTCTGATCCCCCCCTCGCTCTGATGTCATGCACACAGAGGCAACGATGACCTCACAAGATCAAGGCAGCTGCAGTTCTGAGACGCAGGCGGACCCAGAGCATGCTGGGAAACGCCGGCCTCTCAGCTGATCTAACAGCTAATTAGTTAATTCACTTTATTCTGTTTTCCAGGAGCAGAGTCCTGTTTCTCAGGGGAGCCCAGATCTCTGATGGGTCCACTACACAGGGTCCTGAAGATGGCCATGGGACCAGTATCCACGCTCCCCCCACAGGACCTGAATGGGAACTCTTCCACTGGGTCCAGCCTCAAAGGATCTGTGATGGAAAACCAGTCCTCCCTAGAGGAAGTAGGTCCAGTCCTCCCTATAGGTCCAGTCTTCCCTAGAGGAAGTAGGTCCAGTCTTCCCTAGAGGAAGTAGGTCCAGTCTTCCCTAGAGGAAGTAGGTCCAGTTGCATGAAGATCAGCACCCGTCACGCTGTCATTAGTTTTCCTGTTAAATGGAGCGTCTCTTTAAAAGTGGTCTCGTTTCTGCCTGGAAGTGATGACACGAAAGGCCGATTGAAGCCCCCCCCAGCAGTGTGTTCACAGAGGGGGGGCCGTGACAAAACCGTCCTGAAGCGTATTCTGATCCAGCAGAGTCCTGGAAGTCTTGCATTTAGTTTGTAACGATCATGTCGTACAGCTGTACACACACACACACACACACACACACACGTCATTCTTCCCTGTTAATGTCCTCTTCTCTCTGATTGGCTCTGACAGAACAGACGCCGCCTCCGGCTCAGTGAAGCTGTGATGTCAGACCCCCCCCAACATGGCGGTGAGTGACAGCTCACCTGTGTAACATCTGCTGGGAGATGATGTGAACAAAAGGCCGAATTGTAGCGCCCCCCCAGTCACTGTCAGAGGGGGGGGGGGCACCATGACAAAGACTGACCGAAGCGTTCTTCTGATCCCCCCCCAACGGCCCTGGTCTAAATATTCTACTTCCTGTTTACATGCTGCATCACTAACTTCTTCTTCTGTGATTGGTTAGGACGTCTGACGGCAGATGATCTGGATCACTTGGAACCAGGTTAAAGGCCTCTAAACCTAACCAACGCCTGTTTATCACGTGACCTTGTTGGAAGCGTTTCAGGCAACTGAATTGCAAAAGACGTCATGTTGACACACCTGCATAAATGTTTGAGGGTCTCACATGTAACATAGTGTCTCAGATCAGTAGCCGTGTTTCTGGGTGCAGGGACCCCGAGGACCGCCACCCAACGTGTCACTAGTCTTAAAGCTGTTCAGTTCTACGTGTTTCTGGGTGCAGGGACTCTGAGGACCACGTAATATCATAAATATAATTTAGTAAAATGATGCAGATGTTAAACAGCTGTTAGACGTCATCAATGTTTCTATATCAGTCATTTTAGTTTGAAACTAATGTTCCTATAAAGTAACAAGGACGGTTTTAACAACGCTCCTCACATAATAATAATAATAATAATAATAATAGGGTCACTACTTTGATGGGGGTTAGTCAATATTGCAGCATTTGGAGGAAAGTGTTGTTGTTTTATACTGTTTTTGTCTCTATACTGTATTTTATACCTTTTTCTGTAGTGTGTGTGATACCTGACAAATAAAGCTGATTCTGATCTGCTGCTGGAAACCTGTCTTTCCTTTCGGGGTTCATCCCAAAATGATGAATAGAGTCTGAATACTTAATTTCTCAGAATGTTATTTCATGACATAAATCATCAAAATTAAGGTGGTTTCTTTTTTTTGGACGTTGGCCTTTGTCCCGGAAGTGGCCAGTTGTTGCTGCTGCAGAAGAAGAAGTTGCGGCTTTTAGCTCAACAGTCAACTTCAAACGAGGGAACCGGTTAACCGAACCGGAGGGATGGACACGGACGCTGCTGCCCCGGTAAAACACACTGGAAACTCTTCTTTTCACCGGGGAGTTTCACACCGGAGATGTTAGCGGAGCGAAGCTAACCGAGCTAGCGTCTCGGTCTGGGGGAGGAAGCCTTCCGCCGCCAGACTCCATTCATAAAAACCGAGAATTAAAGGCACGCGGCTAGGCTCGTTCTCAAAGCGTGCACGCTGCGTGGCACAAACGGGGATCTACTGTTGATGTGCGGTGGTTAATTCGGCTTCAACAGAACCGAATCCTGCTCCACTTAAAGGCTAAAAATCAATCAAATGTCCCGTACGGGAACGAGCTTTAATGAGGACAAACCGGTGAAGCAGTGCTGCAGGATTCCGCGTGAATGCATGTGGTGTTAGCCGAATTAAAGATTTAATTGTTAATTTGAGAGAACCTAAGTTATTCATTGTTAACTGAATTAACTTTCATTTGATTGGATTAAAATGTGTGTGTGTGTGTGTGTGTGTGTCACTGAACACAGACACTAAAACAGCCGCATTCTGAATGGAGTTTGGTGGAGGTTGTCTGCTGTGTGCTGGATGTAGCTGCTGCTGCTGAGGCCTTTTCATTGTTTAATTTACTGCAGTGAAGTACTAATACCACACAGTACTAACGCCACACAGTACTAATACTCTAACAGTAGAAGTACATTATCAAAATGTTGCTTTCATTCTAAAGGAATAAAGATTTCAGCTGGCAGAGAAATGTAGTGAAGGAGAAATACTAGCAAGGATGGAAAGAAAAGGAAAGAAAGTAGGGAAGATGGGAAAGTAAGGTTGAAAGTGCTTAGGAAAGAAGGAGGGGAAGGAAAGAAGGATGAAAGAAAGGAGGCACATATGGAAAAGGAAGTATTTAGGGAAGGGTTAGGAAATAAGAATAGGGGATGAAGGATGGAAAAAGTGAAGGTAGGAAAGACTTAGGTTAAAGGAAGGAAAGAAATGCATATAAAAGAAGACTGAAGAAAGTAGGGAAGGAAAGAAGGATGGAAAGGAAGTATGTAGGGAAGGAGGTAGGAAGAAAAGAGTAGGGAATGAAAGGAAGTACGTAGGGAAGGAAAAGAGGATGAAGGAAAGGATAGTTGGTAGGAAAGGAAAGCTGGATAAAGGAAAGTAAGTATGTAGGGAAATAAAGGAGGATGAAGGAAAGGAAGTATGTAGGGAAATAAAGGAGGATGAAGGAAAGGAAGTATGTAGGGAAGGAAAGGAGGATGAAGGAAAGGAAGTTGGTAGGGAAGGAAAGGAAGTATGTAGGGAAGGAAACAAGGATGAAGGAAAGGAAGTACGTAGGGAAGGAAAGGAGGTACGTAGCTAAGGAAAGAAGGATGAAGGAAAGAAAGTATGTAGGGAAGGAAAGGAGGATGAAGGAAAGGATGTTGGTAGGGAAGGAAAGGAAGTATGTAGGGAAGGAAAGAAGGATGAAGGAAAGAAAGTATGTAGGGAAGGAAAGGATGAAGGAAAGGAAGTTGGTAGGGAAGGAAAGGAAGTGTGTAGGGAAGGAAAGGAGGATAAAGGAAAGGAAGTGCTTGGGAAGGAAAGGATGAAGGAAAGGAGGATTTGACTGTGTCTTCGTCCCGTGTCTGTCTCTCTGATTTCAGGCCGCCGCGGCGGACGTGAAGATCAAAGCAGAGCCGGAGGACGACGTGGAGATCAGCTGGTACCCCGTCCTCAAGAAGCTGTCTGTCAAACTCACCGACTGCCGGCCCCTGCTGGGGGGGCGGGACTTCCTGTCTCTGGGTGAGAAACATCTACTTCAGATTTTAAACCTGGACTCCATGACTCTGACACTGTCACCAAACCCACCAGACTCCATGTAAATAATCACTACTTTTAGCCTGTATGTTGCTGGCTCTATACACGCTAAAAGTAGTGATTATTTACATGGAGTCTGGTGGAGATATGCTGCTCTATACACGCTAAAAGTAGTGATTATTTACATGGAGTCTGGTGGAGATATGCTGCTCTATACACGCTAAAAGTAGTGATTATTTACATGGAGTCTGGTGGAGATATGCTGCTCTATACACGCTAAAAGTAGTGATTATTTACATGGAGTCTGGTGGAGATATGCTGCTCTATACACACTAAAAGTAGTGATTATTTACATGGAGTCTGGTGGAGATATGCTGCTCTATACACACTAAAAGTAGTGATTATTTACATGGAGTCTGGTGGAGATATGCTGCTCTATACACGCTAAAAGTAGTGATTATTTACATGGAGTCTGGTGGAGATATGCTGCTCTATACACACTAAAAGTAGTGATTATTTACATGGAGTCTGGTGGAGATATGCTGCTCTATACTGATTGTTTCCGTCCCGCAGATGCCCATCCCCAGCTCCGGCGGCGGCTCCGCCCATCCACCATCACGGGCAGGAAGATGGTGTACTGCCCCGACTGCCCCAAAGGTTTCTACAAGCAGGCGCACCTGGAGGCGCACCGCGCACGCACGGTGGGCAGAAGGCCAACGAGTGCTGGCGCTGCGGGAAGACATACCCGACGCTGCTGAGCCTGGTGCTGCACCAGCAGGTCCACGACCGCGCCCGTACTTACAAGTGCTCCCACTGCGACCAGGCCTTTGCCCTGAAGCGTGACTGGAAAGCGCACCACCGCACGCACCCGGCACCATGGCCTTTGCCTGCTGGTTCTGCGGCGATGGGTTTGGCGCCCAGCGAGCTCAGCCGGCACCTGGAGACGCACCGCGAGAGAAGTGCTACCGCTGCGACGTCTGCGGGAAGATGTTTGTGTCCTACCAAGGGTTCAATTTCCACCGGCGCGCCCACCGGGGCAGCCCGTTGCTGCCTTGTAGCAAGTGTGACAAAACCTTCAGCAACCCACAGAGCCTCAAGCTGCACCAGGTGGGCTCAGAACTTTATTTATAACAACAGGAGATATGCTGCTCTATACACACTAAAAGTAGTGATTATTTACATGGAGTCTGGTGGAGATATGCTGCTCTATACACACTAAAAGTAGTGATTATTTACATGGAGTCTGGTGGAGATATGCTGCTCTATACACACTAAAAGTAGTGATTATTTACATGTAGTCCGGTGGAGATATGCTGCTTTACACACACTAAAAGTAGTGATTATTTACATGAAGTCTGGTGGAGATATGCTGCTCTATACACACTAAAAGTAGTGATTATTTACATGGAGTCTGGTGGAGATATGCTGCTCTATACACACTAAAAGTAGTGATTATTTACATGGAGTCTGGTGGAGATATGCTGCTCTATACACACTAAAAGTAGTGATTATTTACATGGAGTCTGGTGGAGATATACTGCTCTATACACGCTAAAAGTAGTGATTATTTACATGGAGTCTGGTGGAGATATGCTGCTCTATACACACTAAAAGTACCCCAACATGGCGGTGAGTGACAGCTCACCTGTGTAACATCTGCTGGGAGATGATGTGAACAAAAGGCCGAATTGTAGCGCCCCCCCAGTCACTGTCAGAGGGGGGGGGGGCACCATGACAAAGACTGACCGAAGCGTTCTTCTGATCCCCCCCCAACGGCCCTGGTCTAAATATTCTACTTCCTGTTTACATGCTGCATCACTAACTTCTTCTTCTGTGATTGGTTAGGACGTCTGACGGCAGATGATCTGGATCACTTGGAACCAGGTTAAAGGCCTCTAAACCTAACCAACGCCTGTTTATCACGTGACCTTGTTGGAAGCGTTTCAGGCAACTGAATTGCAAAAGACGTCATGTTGACACACCTGCATAAATGTTTGAGGGTCTCACATGTAACATAGTGTCTCAGATCAGTAGCCGTGTTTCTGGGTGCAGGGACCCCGAGGACCGCCACCCAACGTGTCACTAGTCTTAAAGCTGTTCAGTTCTACGTGTTTCTGGGTGCAGGGACTCTGAGGACCACGTAATATCATAAATATAATTTAGTAAAATGATGCAGATGTTAAACAGCTGTTAGACGTCATCGATGTTTCTATATCAGTCATTTTAGTTTGAAACTAATGTTCCTATAAAGTAACGAGGACGGTTTTAACAACGCTCCTCACATAATAATAATAATAATAATAATAATAGGGTCACTACTTTGATGGGGGTTAGTCAATATTGCAGCATTTGGAGGAAAGTGTTGTTGTTTTATACTGTTTTTGTCTCTATACTGTATTTTATACCTTTTTCTGTAGTGTGTGTGATACCTGACAAATAAAGCTGATTCTGATCTGCTGCTGGAAACCTGTCTTTCCTTTCGGGGTTCATCCCAAAATGATGAATAGAGTCTGAATACTTAATTTCTCAGAATGTTATTTCATGACATAAATCATCAAAATTAAGGTGGTTTCTTTTTTTTGGACGTTGGCCTTTGTCCCGGAAGTGGCCAGTTGTTGCTGCTGCAGAAGAAGAAGTTGCGGCTTTTAGCTCAACAGTCAACTTCAAACGAGGGAACCGGTTAACCGAACCGGAGGGATGGACACGGACGCTGCTGCCCCGGTAAAACACACTGGAAACTCTTCTTTTCACCGGGGAGTTTCACACCGGAGATGTTAGCGGAGCGAAGCTAACCGAGCTAGCGTCTCGGTCTGGGGGAGGAAGCCTTCCGCCGCCAGACTCCATTCATAAAAACCGAGAATTAAAGGCACGCGGCTAGGCTCGTTCTCAAAGCGTGCACGCTGCGTGGCACAAACGGGGATCTACTGTTGATGTGCGGTGGTTAATTCGGCTTCAACAGAACCGAATCCTGCTCCACTTAAAGGCTAAAAATCAATCAAATGTCCCGTACGGGAACGAGCTTTAATGAGGACAAACCGGTGAAGCAGTGCTGCAGGATTCCGCGTGAATGCATGTGGTGTTAGCCGAATTAAAGATTTAATTGTTAATTTGAGAGAACCTAAGTTATTCATTGTTAACTGAATTAACTTTCATTTGATTGGATTAAAATGTGTGTGTGTGTGTGTGTGTGTGTCACTGAACACAGACACTAAAACAGCCGCATTCTGAATGGAGTTTGGTGGAGGTTGTCTGCTGTGTGCTGGATGTAGCTGCTGCTGCTGAGGCCTTTTCATTGTTTAATTTACTGCAGTGAAGTACTAATACCACACAGTACTAACGCCACACAGTACTAATACTCTAACAGTAGAAGTACATTATCAAAATGTTGCTTTCATTCTAAAGGAATAAAGATTTCAGCTGGCAGAGAAATGTAGTGAAGGAGAAATACTAGCAAGGATGGAAAGAAAAGGAAAGAAAGTAGGGAAGATGGGAAAGTAAGGTTGAAAGTGCTTAGGAAAGAAGGAGGGGAAGGAAAGAAGGATGAAAGAAAGGAGGCACATATGGAAAAGGAAGTATTTAGGGAAGGGTTAGGAAATAAGAATAGGGGATGAAGGATGGAAAAAGTGAAGGTAGGAAAGACTTAGGTTAAAGGAAGGAAAGAAATGCATATAAAAGAAGACTGAAGAAAGTAGGGAAGGAAAGAAGGATGGAAAGGAAGTATGTAGGGAAGGAGGTAGGAAGAAAAGAGTAGGGAATGAAAGGAAGTACGTAGGGAAGGAAAAGAGGATGAAGGAAAGGATAGTTGGTAGGAAAGGAAAGCTGGATAAAGGAAAGTAAGTATGTAGGGAAATAAAGGAGGATGAAGGAAAGGAAGTATGTAGGGAAATAAAGGAGGATGAAGGAAAGGAAGTATGTAGGGAAGGAAAGGAGGATGAAGGAAAGGAAGTTGGTAGGGAAGGAAAGGAAGTATGTAGGGAAGGAAACAAGGATGAAGGAAAGGAAGTACGTAGGGAAGGAAAGGAGGTACGTAGCTAAGGAAAGAAGGATGAAGGAAAGAAAGTATGTAGGGAAGGAAAGGAGGATGAAGGAAAGGATGTTGGTAGGGAAGGAAAGGAAGTATGTAGGGAAGGAAAGAAGGATGAAGGAAAGAAAGTATGTAGGGAAGGAAAGGATGAAGGAAAGGAAGTTGGTAGGGAAGGAAAGGAAGTGTGTAGGGAAGGAAAGGAGGATAAAGGAAAGGAAGTGCTTGGGAAGGAAAGGATGAAGGAAAGGAGGATTTGACTGTGTCTTCGTCCCGTGTCTGTCTCTCTGATTTCAGGCCGCGCGCGGCGTGAAGATCAAAGCAGAGCCGGAGGACGACGTGGAGATCAGCTGGTACCCGTCCTCAAGAAGCTGTCTGTCAAACTCACCGACTGCCGGCCCCTGCTGGGGGGGCGGGACTTCCTGTCTCTGGGTGAGAAACATCTACTTCAGATTTTAAACCTGGACTCCATGACTCTGACACTGTCACCAAACCCACCAGACTCCATGTAAATAATCACTACTTTTAGCCTGTATGTTGCTGGCTCTATACACGCTAAAAGTAGTGATTATTTACATGGAGTCTGGTGGAGATATGCTGCTCTATACACGCTAAAAGTAGTGATTATTTACATGGAGTCTGGTGGAGATATGCTGCTCTATACACGCTAAAAGTAGTGATTATTTACATGGAGTCTGGTGGAGATATGCTGCTCTATACACGCTAAAAGTAGTGATTATTTACATGGAGTCTGGTGGAGATATGCTGCTCTATACACACTAAAAGTAGTGATTATTTACATGGAGTCTGGTGGAGATATGCTGCTCTATACACACTAAAAGTAGTGATTATTTACATGGAGTCTGGTGGAGATATGCTGCTCTATACACGCTAAAAGTAGTGATTATTTACATGGAGTCTGGTGGAGATATGCTGCTCTATACACACTAAAAGTAGTGATTATTTACATGGAGTCTGGTGGAGATATGCTGCTCTA